>JAHWXV010336796.1:0-13640 GCA_024586415.1 Phrixothrix hirtus
CTCCGTTAGGTATTCTGGCAGCTGGACATCATCTCTCCTTTCTTTTTTTTCTATCACGTGGACGCAGGTAAGAGCGATTTGAAGCGTGGCAGACATAAAAAGTTTGGCGAGTTTTGTTACGAATTTGGCGTGACAAGATATATACTTTCTTCGAGACGGTTTTGTTTGCTTTAGTTTGTTAGTTCAGATACTTCGTGTTCTGTTATTGAATTAATTCAAAGATTTTGACGATGTTTTATAATTTTTATATCTTGCAAAGGTCTTTCCTCTAGTAATTATTAACTATTTGTTATTTTGCAAGCGTTTGATTCTATATTTTGATTTATGTAAGGTATATAAAAATCTTGAAATTGTAATTAATGCTTAGTAAAACCGATTGAATTTGAATAAAACGCCTTTTGAGTATTTTCAAAACTATATTTACCGAAATAAATTCTGACGAACGTGTGGTACATGTTTATTGTATATGTAAAATATATAAGAAGCGTGTCTAAACAAGGGCGAAAAGATAATCTTTTGAAGTAATGATGTTTTTCTCAACGTTTAGTCAACCGTGGTAAGTTTCCAGGTAGAATATTTGGCATACAATTTTTAGGATGCTGTTAATAGTAGTAATATACTAATTATTAAGTTAGTTTCGGTCAGTTTCGCCATATATCTTTATATTTAACTTGTTATATGTACGGAGTATACTAAATTTAAAGAAACTACTCTTGCAGCTCCGAAGGAAAAAGTTAGAAGATATCTGAGAGCGGAAAGTTGTTCGATATTCAGCACAGTACGGATACACAGAAGAACTTCTATATAAGGAAGTTGCTAAATCCTGAAAGAAATTCGCTGTAGAGAAATTTCGTTATAGGGAAATAACACCTTTTACTGCATTGCTTCATTTTTTAATACAATGAATATTTGTATACAACTGTATACGTATTTTACATATACATATGTATAAAAATAAGACCTAGTAAATGTACGAGGTACGACAATTAAGTAATAAAACTGATGTTTTTTTTAAGAATGTGGCAACCCTGCAGCTTGCGCAGGCTTTCCATCTTTGACCTTGATCTCTAATCTACTTCAAGCCCAAGCGGCACATTGATGCGGCCGCTCAGTCGTGAGTTGTGATGTAATAACGGAACACGTGTTTTTGTCTCTCGTTACAGAAATGGAATCGCGAAATATTGCGCAACGGTTTTCAATTTCTTTTTATGTTCAATTGGGCGAAAATGCAACGGCAACTTACGGTAAGCTGCAGAAGGCTTTTGGAAATGCGGTTATGTCAAGAACTCAAGTTTTTCGTTGGCATAAAATGATTTATGAAGGCAGAACTAATGTTGAAGATAAAGACCGCAGTGGACGATCATCAACCCCACGGACTGATTTCAACATGAACAGGGTGCGTGAAATCGTACGATCTGATTGAAGATTATCCCTTAAAATGATGGCACAAGAACTCAACATCATCGGGAAACTGCTCGTCAAATACTAACTCAAAATCTGGGTATGAGAAAAATTTGTGCAAAGATGGTCCCCAAAAATATTACAGACCAACAGAGAGAAACACGGAAAAATGTGGCAGTTGATTTGTTAGAGCATGTGGTAATCAATCCAGATTTATTGAGCCGTGTTATCACTGCTGATGAAAGTTGGTTCTACCTGTACGATCTAGAAACAAAACGTCAAAGTTCGCATTGGTGTTCAAAAGGATCACCCAGACCGAAAAAAGCTCACATGTCAAAATCAAAAGGGAAATGCATGCTTGTGTGCTTCTTCGATTCCAAGGGCATTTTTCATAAAGAGTGGGTGCCTCCTGACCAAACAATTAACCAATATTTCTACAAATAAATTGTAGAAAGAAACCAGTTGTCCGTGTCCGTACAAACATTGCTGATAATTGGATTCTTCATCAGGATAATGAGCCATCCCATACTGCAATCTCTGCAACAATTTTTAACCTCAAAACGCGTTTAAGTACTACCACAGTCACCATATTCACCCGATATCACTACGTGCCACTGATTTCTATTTCAACAGTCAAAATGGTGGTCAAGGGACACCATGTTAAAACAACAGAAGGTGTACAAAAAGCTGCGACGATGGTCTTGAAGGACATCAAAAGAAGAGTACCGGAAATGTTACCAGCAGTGGCACAAGCGCTAGAGCAAGAGTGTCCAAGCAGAAGGGAACTACTTCAAAGGAGATTATACTAAAGATGACTAAAAACATAAGTGATATTTTTTGCACATCAGTTTTATTACTTAATTGACGCACCTCGTATATACATCTTACGTTTTTTTAAAAAAAGTCTTCGTTGGAAGGTTTTTTAACGTGTTCTTCACCATAGTCTTCTTCCACGTTTTTGATAGTTTTACCGGTTTGGTTGTTTTTAAGGTTTCTAAAATTTCTTCATTGGTAGGATATTAAGTGGTAATAAAATCATCAAGAACCTCGAGATAATAGCTTAACATAACATCGGCAGACATTTTATTCAATTGGCATAATGCTCCCCACGATTTCTGTAGGTTGGAAAGTGGCAATTCATCAGTTTCTTCCCATTCATCATAATTTCGTTTAAAGCCTGCTTTAGAAAAACAATTGCTTATAGTCATTTCAGTTATTTCATAAGTCCACACTTTTGTTAACTTGCCTTAAATCGATGATTTTATCAAACATGTTGTCTTCAATTCCATTAATCATCCTCATTAAAACTCTTTTACGATAATCGAATTTAAGATTTTTGATTATTCCTTGATTTATTGGCTGCAATTTAGAGGTTAAATTAGAAAAAATAAAAACAGTTCGGAATTTTTAAGTTCTCCTGCGATTGCAAACGAACGTGCTGGACAGTTATCCACAATGAAATCGATTTTCCCATGTTGTCTCGTCATTTGTTTATCTAGTTTTAATAACCACGGTTCGAAAATCTGGCCAGTCATGCGCGCTTTCTTGTTAAACTAATAATCCATTTCAAGCGACTAGGTCCCTTTGAAACTACTTGGATTTTTACTTTTCCCGATTACTAGCGGTTTAAGCTTTTCGCTTACTGTTATGTTCACTCCTAATAAGACCGTAATTCTTTTTTTGCTCAGCTTTCCATCGAATAATCTATCATTTTCAAAGGCAAGTGTTCTCTTGGGGGTACACTTGAAGAATAAGTCAGTTTCGTCTGCGTTGAAAACGTTTCTTGCCTCATACATTTCCAGAATCCTCTTCAATGTTCTATTCTTCCATTGATTACAGTATTTTTCATGAATAGTCGCACTTTCGCCACAAATCACTTTTTCAGAAATGCCTTTTATTTAAATTTATTCAGCCAGCCAGTGCTTACTTGGAAATTTGTAAACCCAAGCGATTGAGCAAATTTTAACGCCTTTTCCTTAATTAATGGTCCCGAAAGTGACTAGTTCTTATTGCGAATTAAATTCACCCTCTTTAAAACAGCTTCATCTAAATCGCCGTAAACGCAGGTTCTAGCACGTTTCCCTAAAGGTCTTGCATCACCGGCTGATTTCAAAATTGATTCGCAATTTTTTAATATTGTTCATAAACTACTCGCAGGAATTCCAAACTTTGCTGCAATATCTTTCTTTTTTGCACCTATATCAATTTTCTGTAGCACGTTAATTTTTTCACTAATGCTTAAACACTTTGGCTTTGACATTTACCGTAATGTAGGTACACTAGAACTGTTCGCTCTACAAACTGAAGTTAAAATAAAAATTTGCAATGCAAGTTTTCAACTTTAAATGCTAGCTGTTCCTAGAACACTAATTAGGAAATTCCTTTTAAAAATTAGGTAAACAATAAACGAATATATAAAAGAACCTTTCAATGAAGGATTAAATCCTAATTGTTTTCTTAGAACTTTCACTTAGAAATTCCTTTGCATGCAATAAAAAGATTTACATAATTTTTAGATGCTTAAAGAAAGGATTAGTACATTCTATTCTTAGAAGTTTTAGTTAGAAATTCCTTTGCGTTAAGTAAAGCGATTTGATTTTTAAATGCCATCCTTTTGAAGATGTGCGTACGTATATTGTTACCAAAGACTTTTAATTTGTCTTAAAAATTTCGTTATATAGGAATTTAGCTACGTTATTTAGAAACAGTTTTATGTGTATTTTAGACTCAAAAAGTAATGTACATTGCAAAAGTTCGTTATATAGAGCAATTTGCTATATCGAGGTTCGTAATATGGAAGTTTGACTATATGTAAAATAAGTAGAGTAAGCAATAAAAGGTTTGGTTACTAGGCATTTTATTGTATGCTCTCGTAAAGTCGACCTAGCTTGAAATTTTTTGGATGTTACTTGTATATGAATGTCAAAAACAATCAGCAATTATAATGTCAAACAGGAAGACCATTTTAAAATTTTGACATGCACAAAACTTACGACAACACCCTCAAAATCTAAAAAATGTATAGGAAATATTTTAAAGTTTAATATAAATAAAAATTTGAGAATAGAAAAACCAAAGGTACCAGACATATTTTTTAAATTGAAAGCGTGTAATGAACATTGACAGATTAAATGGTTAAATTTTAATTTTAGTCCAAATTTTTAGAAAACTTTAAATGTCTGAACTTATAACAAAATGAAACGGTTAAAATAAAAAACAAAATTTAAAAACTAATCGTAAATATTATCAGAATTACTAGCAATGGCATGGTGCTAAACTGTAAATGTACAATTGTAGCTTATCAATTAGTACTAACGTCAAATAAACCTAACAGTGAAATATTAAGTAGTAGGAAATTGAATTTTATATTTTTAAAATGATTGAAAATTAATTAAAATAATTGACGTAATTCTAATAAATAAAATGCAAAAAATATGCGAAAAATAAAGCTACTGCAGAATAGGTAACTTTATAAAGTTTTCAATCTGTATAAATGAAGCAGCTGTTAAATAAATTGACCGGTAGAAATCAATTGAACAAAATAACATTAGTAAGCTAATTAATAGGTTTTTAAAGAATTACATCTTGAAATGAAATAACTAATTTAAATATAAGTGAGCAAAATATATCACAGCAACTATCACTTAACCTTATTAATCAAGAATTATATTCGTACTGCAATACAATCTTTAAAATGACAAAGAACTAAATAAATGGAAAATTGAGATACCATTTCGTATAATAAACAAGTAATTCAGTCACGCTGATGTTCTATATACGAACTGCGATTAGATCGAGAATTGACGATTAGTGCTTTGGTTGAGATATTTCCTCTTGCTGGACGTATCATTCAATTCCTAGGTGGTGAACTTCTATGCACACTAAATTAAAAAAGCTGCTGAAGAGTTACGAACACAGTGACGGTTATCTAGAAAAGTGAAGTATATCTGAAGGAAACTAAAACCGTCAATAGCAACTTACTAACGAATATATTTTTTAGACCAAGCTGCTCTTACTTTTCGAGTATTCCTCGCAGTATAATGTTTCAAAGGAAAAAAACAATAATATGCATTAACTGTGCATTCTAAATGGTACTTAAAAAAGGAAAAGAGGAATTTAAGAGAACGTGATTGATCATAGTAGAATTTAGATAGGCTATTAAAAAACATGATCGCCCTTGGCAATCTAGAGAGGTATAGCTCTAATAGATGACTGCGACAAATAAGTTGATTAACATCGTTACTCGGTACATTTTGACTGTAGTACATACTCCACTTAAGATAATGGTAGGAATAAACATAAAGCAGAAGAACGAAAGGAAGACCTGTAAAAACGAATAATTCTATCAGGTAAACGGTTTAAGTTAACCTACCACACGTATATGCATGGTCATTCAGGACGAGTGGCATATTAGACGTTTTGAAAAAACTGCTAGTCTTCTGGAGCTAAAAATTTACGTACCGAGGTTTTCCGAAAAGCTATATTCAGTTAAAATATTGAAAAAAAAACTTTGTTATTTCAAATAGAACGCTATTATTTTTATTGAAAAATTCTACTATACTTATTATTTTACTGTGACTTTAATAAGCAAATTCTACCTCTAAAACTAATTTTTGAGATATTCTGATGTTAATGAAGATTCATCGAAATCTAGATCTCTATGTTAAATTTAGTAAGTTCTGCCATAATGAATTGAAACAGTTCACTTCTTTAAGGTTGATTACCAAGGAATCGATCTTGTGTTTATTTGAGGCACAGAACCTGAAAATATACAGAGCGTTCGAAAAATGAGGACAGACTTCTGCAATTTCGATTTCGCTTATTTCAAATGGAACATACCATAATTTACAATTGGGGTCAATTTCTTGTTTGTTTGCCTTTCAATTCATATGAGCATACGCTATACTTAAAAGGTGCCATTCTTAAGTTATTCGGCATTTTCTACGAGAAAGTGAAAAATTGCATAATTGTTGGATATAGCGTTCCGTGATTCAACTGTTTTATGCCACGTGTCAGCTTCACGTTCCGTATTCTTTAAATAAGAATGATAATAGTAACAACAATTGGTCGAAAACAGACTGGTTAAATTAATTTTATATCCATGGAGAGTGTTAGTGAAATGATTTGTATAATATGTACAATTATTTATAGGATCCAGTAATGTTCCGACAAAAGGGTGATAATGTTTCAAGTTGTACCTAAATTCAAAAGCAAATATGTATGAGAGTTGCATTAAAAGTTAATGTTACAAAGGCACACTTAAATATTATGATACCCATAGATACCACAACTATTTCTCTGATACTTAGATAATACGTTCAAATTCTATACACTAAAATTTCCATGGGCTGATCATGAAGTACAATTGTTTACCGAGATAGTTGAGTTTCCTTTGTAATGTATTTATGTACTTATTCTATAAATCGCCAGAGACTTCAAATGCTAGCGACCTTCAGTTATAGAGTGTGCCTATTAATGATCCCATGCTTTTACTACAGGACTTCAGGTTCAAACTTTTATTAACTGTATATTGTTAACCCCTCCTGTGACTATGATGTTGGATATAATAAAATTTACTTTCAGTCTTTTCGAAATTATTAATTATTACAAGTTGTGCAACTTATATTGGGTATCACAAATACACCGACGAACTCGGGAGGCTATCCTTTACTGCATAATATAAAGATTTAATACAATTTACCCAGATGAAATAATCCCCTGTTTTTAAGAAACGGAGTTTTGAAGAGATAGTTTTTGTGTAAGCTTTACATTCAGAGAAAAATGCTAATTTATTGAATGAAACATATAAACATACATGTATTATAAAATAAGCTGCATTAAATCGAGATATTTTGAAGGCAGAAATATCATCTAGGCGTGGGACACGTCATGTAGTTTTAGTCTTATTCTATTATAAACGTTTACTGAATACAAAAATTTATTAGTATTGTTCCGCGTATGGAAAAATGTAAACTAAGGGCCAATTAATACTAATAGAACAGTGTTTCAGAAGTTACTTCATAAATTGGTTTAAATTGCGTGATAAAATAGCATATTACGCTACAAGATCCGTAAGTGCCTTACAACTAGTTAAGAAAAAGTTATAAAAGCAACACCCGAAGGGTTGAAACCTGTTGTACTAAGGAACTTAACGATCGTGGCCGTACACTATTTAAAGCGCTAACGACAACTATCAACCAATTACGACAATGTGATAATAAATCTATATTCCATTTCATAGTTATGTTAGTACCGTTATGAACCATAACGTGCTTGTTGTGAAGTATAATTGCGGCGTTACTATGACAATCACAACAGTTCTGGAAATATAACAGCCAACATAAACGATATAAACAGGTCGGTAGCGTAAAAATATCTTTGTACAAAATGGGCAGTATTCGTTATCGTTTTAATTAAATTTTTAATTATTTAGATGCGTATAATTTTTAAAATTCTTCAGAATTAAGATTGATTCAATTGAACGTATTAATATGGATTTTCTACATTAAAACATCTTAACTTATACATTTTTTAGAAGACAGGTTTTAAATTGATCACAAATGACTTTTATTTTGGTTTATTATCCGTGATGGTGAAAAGTCAGGAAATAAATAGCACGCCATTGTATACAACTTAATTTACAAACCACAATGAAGAGCACGACATTTGCTTAGAAGGTCGAATAGCGGCTAGCGTTTGTGCAGAAATTGCAGGAATACACAAGGAAACCGCATCGCTAATGATCTGTGCTGACATTACGTTGTCCTTAACAAGTACTAACTAACTACTATGCAGAATTCAATACGTTATCATTGCAAATTGCTTTTGTAAATCAATGCAGGCCACCTTCGTGACTTTGAACTAATTAAAGTGTAACAGTTTTCTATTAATTTATGTCTACAAATTATTCAGATTGAATAAATCAACTTTGTTTTGATATTAAATCAATTGTTTAGTTAAAAATTTTGACTATATAAATATTTTTAGATAAAAAATGTGAACTATAAAAGGAGTTAGGTCATACATATTAAAAAAACCAAGGTAACAAAGAGCATGAATAACTTATTACTTTAATATTTAAATGAAAGAAAAATATTTGAGTGAACATTTAGTATATGTTAGAGACGACATCTCGCAACATAATGTCGGTATTCATGTATTCTAAAATAATTTTAAGATAAAAAGTTCACATAATACTATACTGTGCGTATGTACAAACTTCAAAAGTTTTTCTAGAATAGTATATTAAAAATCAAGTTTCATAAGACATATTTTTATCACACCTCTACGAGACACGTTTTTTAATGAACCAATGTGATTAAACGTCTTATGAAACGAGTTTTTTATACTATTTTATCTATTTGCTAGAAATTTAGAAAAAAACGCACTTTTTACACATATAATTGATTTAGGGATTTTAGTGATTTAGTTGGCACCATTCACGTTTTGACATTTGAATATGAAAGTTTTGTCAATTTTCTATTCGATATTGACGTTTAATAAGGTTAATTGCTAATATTACCAACCTTTTAAAGTAAAATATTCTGTGTTAAAAAGAAGGCTATTATGAAACTCAAATGGGTTTCGAAATTAGCTCATTTCGATACGCAAATAGATAAAATTATTTAAAATACGAATTGTATTATCTACGTAGTGTATTTGTAGTCTAAGTTCGGTTTCCAAATATGGCCGTTAGGGTGCTTCAAGAATCGTTGCGAGCATACAAGCTATGTTCTCGTAAACAATTGATGGACCTGCCGGTTGTTAAATTTTTGTCCCTTTTGCGTTTTTTAATTGCAAAAAATGCAATGAATGATGGAATGGCGAGATTGTGGGAGAAAGAGAAACGTGCAATATTACGTATGAAGTAGGCGTGATGCCATTTATAAACGAAATGGAACAGGAAATTATTCTGTTTGAGATTGTGATAGATCGTTTAAGGTGTCGGAAGTTATAATAACACTGGACACCAAAAATACTCCCAGAGTAATTCAAAATCGAGCGACTTAAGGGTGTTTTTTTAAAGCCATCACTAGTGATGTGGTCACAGAAAAACCAAAGGTTCAAGCAACCCGAAAGATCAGGTGAAGCGTTTTATGAAAGAAGAGGTTGGTTTTGCCTGTTGAATTGCATCCTAATGCAAAACATTGAAGAAAGTACGCCGTACGATTCAACGAAAGCCTGAAGTTCTGAGTTGTAGAATTATGTTTCTTCACAATAATGATCGGCCACAACCTGTTGCTCGATCTCAAACTCGTACTACATAATTTGGTTAAAAACAAGCTGATCATCCAACCTATATTTTGGAACTATCATCCAGTGGCTTTCACCAGTTGCTACATCTGAAGAAGTTCCTTACTAGTCAGCGTTAAGAAGATAATGACGATATCAAAAATTCTGTACAGCATTGGCTGCCTTCATAAGCTTCATAGGCGCTCTCATTTTATGAAGATAAAGTCCACAAATTGTTACACACTATGATAAATGTATTGATTTTGTTGGAAACTATGTTGAAAAGTAATTTAAGACATAGCTTTTTTTTGTAATAACCAAACTGTTTCAAAATAAGGTGCCGTTATTTTTTAGCATTATAACAGAGCTCACTTTCCGAGCACGCCTTGTAGATTATTATACATTAAATTGGAGTACCGTAAAATCTATTAACGATTTAATTTGAAGTGACGATCATGATTATCTGTGCACAGGCGTGCTCTTCTTGTCGTTGAAGTAAAAACTTCTAAAAAACGTCAAAATGATTCATTAGTTGAGTAGTACACTAGATTATTCCATCTAACAAGGCATTGGTGATATTTAGTTGATTATTATAAACTAAAAACTTTAAATGGCCACAGTCAAAATAATTTAATGGTGATATATCTACCGTTCTAAATAACTAAACAACTGTAATATTACGACAGTTCCATCTAATAGGAAATTGTAACGAAGTCGCTGTAATTTGCTGAAGTTATAGCGAAAAAGGCACATTGTTCTACAATAAAGGCGGCTTTTCTTTCAGGAAACGTCAAACAGCTTAGATGTTAACCGTTCTTCAAAAATAAATAGACTAATTGACAAATTTTCAATCATATCGTGTTTGTAGCTTCGATTCTTAGATAGAACGAAGTTTAGAAAACACCTGCTAATTTCATTTCTATAAAACGTAGCCTTTGGAAATAAATCGTGATTTTGAAGTATTCAGCAACAAAATGGCAGGTACACAAAAATTGTTTGCTTGTAAAACCAAATTCACCGAAAGTTCATCAAACTGTCATTTTACTGAAACCAATTTCGTTCGAAATTCTCTGCGTTATATTTCATCCCTTGAAATACATTACTTCTACTTTTTCCCTTTCGCATCTCCCTTAAGAAATTTTCCCAGCTCATCTCATGGTCAATGGAAGTACTCAAGACTCTGCTATTTGGCAGCCCTGAATGGGAAAACCTGCAGTGCCATTCCCTTGCAGCAGCTTCCTTAGTGCCGTTACATTTGCATATCTGTACAATCTATATACAAATTTTCAAAATGTTGACGACAGTTTCTGCTTTCAGTAATGCAAAAAGTACACGGCTATAGTAAGTTTCGTAGAACTCGATATACTGTAAAATTTCTCTATTATTCTGATTCTCGTATATGAGTGTCCGTCAGTTAAAAACGTTACATACGTAAATGTAATGAAGACATTAACGTACAGTGTCTATAGCAAGTAAGCTACAACATCGGACAACATACTTGAGCTTCCCGCGCAACGTAACACGTGCATGATCCGAACACCACCGGTCACAACGTGCTCGACCCCAAAATGGAAGTGAGAAATAGGAGCACCGTTCTGTTTGCGTTTCTAGTAACCAACAACGTTAGAATAAGGAAGATTCATATGCAACCAAAATAAGTGTACGGTGGTTAATGTGTGGCGAAAATAATTCTAATGAAACCGTACTTAGAGTAGTGATAACGATCGGCTAGAATTACTATAGAAAGCGACGCGTGTGAATGAATTAATTTGAAGTAACTGTCGGTTTACTATGGATGAAATCGTGACATCGCTGTGTATGACTCAGAACATCATCCACCACATCATTATCAATATTCTACAGTATCGGAAAATCTGTGTTCAGTAGGTTTCACATAATTTGACCATCGTCAAAAGAGCTATCGATTAATCATTACTCTGCAGCAAATCTAAATCGCATACCACTAATTTTGACCACGTCATGGTGTAAAACGGGAAGTGCGCGAACACTCTGCTACAGTCTACTCCGCCGCCGTAAGATTTTAAGGTATTGTTCATTAAGTATAGTATTATACGCAATGGAGACAAAATCAGTTTTTTTCGGGTACACAAGTTGGTATATTGCACGTTCCCGGAGTCAGGATCTGCTGCTTTCCTTGCAAGCTATTATTTCCTGTCATAACGAGCCGATCCTTTCCTATTGTCCCACTTTCAAAGAAAGCAGTAGTATTTTATATAATCCAGCTGTAGGCCAAGTGACATAGCAACAACTTCTAAGTAGTTACATAGTGACCACCTATGATCTTCGTAATTGACCTCTTCCAGTAATACCTCTTTCATGTTGACACTATATCCAATAAGAATCAATGGGAATTTATTTGCATTATGGAGCAATATTTCTGTCAGGTTTAGGTTGCAGCTGTCTATGAAATGCATCCATTACCCAATGCTGTACTCAGTCTCATGGGTTTTCATTAAAATATGTACATTATTGAAAATATGGCGTACATCTATGATGCTGTTTACAATACAAAGGTACCATAACATTCTCCTATAGACGGTTCCATTGTTTTAGCTTTGAAGCTAGAATCTCAGCAGTTTCCTTTGAAAAATGACGGTCTTGGATTAAATGAGATACTTCACTATGGATAACTTTGAGGTTCCCATGGGAAAATCTACCGGGAAAAATTAACGTATCTCGAAGTCGATGATTGAGGCTATTTTGGAAACAGAAATTCCGTAGGTTTATTAAGTTCTTTCTTTTATGATTCTAGGACTTCCTAACTAGGCAGTTCAGTAATAGACAATTCTTCTCCATGAGGAACAACTCTTAGAGCACACTATACAGTAGGCAGATCTGAAGAATAGAGAGGCTTCCAAACAATTTCGAAACCAGCGTTGTGGATGGCAGCCATCGCAACGCAACCCTGGGTCGTTATCGGCCCGAAACATAACGTCTCGTTTCAATGTTCCTCGTAATTTGTTCTGTATTTAATCACGAACTTTAGGTACAATCAACAAAAATAACCTCTTCAAGATGTCCATAAATTGTCGCCATGATATTGCCGGATGGAGAAGTAACCAAAAATTTTAGCAGGGGCGTGGATCCCTTATGCAGCTCTTTCATATTTTGTACTTTTAACTCTGGAGTAAAGTGATGAACCCAGATATCATCCATCGTCGCAAATATTTTCAAAACCATTTCTTGTCTTGTGTCCCTAAATTTGCTTCAGTGGTGATTCACATGTTAAGTTTGTGTTCATCCGTAAATATTCTAGGCCCGTAATGAGCAAAGAATCTTTAAGGACCAATTCACGTTGCAAAATATTTTCAGCACTCCCTTCAGAAAAGTCCTATATTTTTATTATAATTTTGTAATCCTTCGATCGTTGAGTATCATATAAACTAAATTAATATTTTTTTAGCGCAATTTTTCAGTGTTGCCGTACCTAGCAGAAACAGTTTTAATTACATTGGGCATATGATTATGAATTTCCTTAGGTGTTTTTTGCAAAGATACTTTCGAACAGCTTTAGTTTCAGTTTTATCCGTTTTTTGAATAAACGTAAAGATTACTACAGATAAGATTAATAGCTTTTGAACAAAACAAAGTGACATTTGAAACTAGAAATTTTAAATGCAATAATGTCAGTAAATAATAGGTCACCAAAAGTATTTGTGCAGTTTTTGGACAAAACCACTATGTCAAGACCATAATTCGTGAACTGTTCGCATATAGTTAGTTCTTTAGCTTTTGTACTGTTATCTTAATTTTAATAACTTGTTAGCTGCATTTTCTAAATATTAGTTTGGGGTTTATAGTCACTTACGAAAGTCTTCGTACACTCATCTAATAAGCGTTTATTTGAAAATAAAAACATTTATTACCAGAATATAATATACATATAATACCGTATGTCAAACTAAATTTTAGATAAAGGGAGGCTGTGCCCGTGTTTCATTAATGGTAACGTTTGTCGTATCTGTATTGATACTGACATAATTTCA
>JAHWXV010336840.1:0-19445 GCA_024586415.1 Phrixothrix hirtus
TATTACTTTTTTAACAAAAGTTAAAATTTCCGAAACAATTGTCAAATTAAAATAAAAAATATAAATTTGGGTGAAGACATTTTAAATTATTAGATTAATTTTGTAACAAATTGGTACATCAATACGTGTGTGAACAGTAAAAATATTAATACTAGAACTGTTTGCATACCCTTGAAAATAATAAAAATAATGATACAGGTTTAATTAGGCTAATTAAAATTACTAAAAATTAAGTGATATATGACGGAATACAATGACGGAACTGCTTTCGAATAATTAAATTACATATCATTAAAAATAAAGTGGCTATAATAGTTTTAATTAGTATATATTTTCCAACGACATGCAAAACTACGACGCGCTTATCTAATCACATTTGAACACTCATGGTTTATATGCATATAGTTCAAACGCCTTAACCTACGTAAGCAAAATAATGTTCACTTGAGGTCAAGAATCTTGAACCCTTTAGATTAATACATTACAAAGAATTTAAAAACATATCGGATCTTAAATAATAATTAATGCAGTGGTAATTAAATAGAAATTGATAAATAAACTCGGTAAGCGGTAATTATACAAATAATAATTAAAGCAAAAATAAATAAATATGATAAACGGTTATTTGAAAAGTCGGAAATTATACATATGATAATTAATTGAAAATATATCTACAAGGTCTAACTAAATAACTTTAACTAAACCAAAATAGATACAATTAATGAAGCTATACCATCATAACGCAGTAAGTTTATACTTGTAATTAACTATATTAATTACGTACGGAAAGAAAATGAACGGAGGCGGTATAGGTTCATTACAGGTTATATTAGTCAGACTGCTTTTAGCAGCCACGGTGTAGACGGGAGATGATCTACTTCGACCAAACTTGTTAAAAATACTTTAATTCCCTTATAGTTAATTTAACTCAAATCAGTAAACAAATAATTGTCTTGAAACTCTGTAATCTTTCAGATGCTTTTTACAAATTTTGATTAACACCTAGAATGTAAAGTTCCTTCATTATATGACGGAACTAAACACCCTATTGTTTCCATTAAGATAGCCTCTTTTTCTTCAGCCACGTAAAAGAATTTATGCTAATTTCAAATACTTATATTTACTTTGTAAGTTAAAAGCACAAATTCTCAAATGAATCTGCAGTACGTTTCGATATGAAAGGGATAAAATTTCTCAGGTAAAACTTTCAATGCAAACAGTGAAAGAATTTTGTCTTATGAACTCGAAATTTCCGCTTTATATATAATTTTGTATTAATAATAGTGTGATAAACACATATGTACATATTTGTCAAGAAATCCTTGACCATAGATGTTTCTACATTGATTAAATATTCATTCGGACATGATATATGCTAACAATTAAGCCCTTGGTTAAAACAAATAATTTACATAATTAGTTTTCAGGTAAATAAATATAAATGAATACCGGTCGTGATTCACCTAGAAATTTAGATCAATTTATACAAAAATATTTCCAAAGCGCTTATAAAGTTTAATACATTTCAATATTCCTTAATTAATGAATCCTTAATTAAACGTAGACGACTATAACCTAATAACTTTCCACATTAGTGCTGTTCTGAACAGATAACGTTTATCGCCCTTATACAACATTTGTTTTATTTATAAAAGGTTAGATGGCTCAACGCTCGAACTTGAACTTGGATAACCTACAAACAATCAATGTTCACAAATGGGTATGATCTAATTAAACGACTCTATACGTTATCAGATGTCAAACTAATAATAACAAATTGAAAACTAAAAAGAATTAAAATCATTAACAACGTCCAGAACTGCAATTACAAAACCTATGTGTCACTCGATTACAATTTCAGAGTAATAATTTCGACGTTTGATGATAATTTTATCCTTCAATTAAGTTTGTTTAAAGTTCTATTTTCAGTTAAGTTGTCATTTTAAGTGACAGAATTTTGTTTCTTGAACGCAGATTCCTTATTACATACAGCGTATTACCGAGTTAGTCGAATATTTTTAGCGCCATTTTCAAATATTGGGTGGTATTAAATTTATTTGAGTTTCAGCTGAATGTTATGAAAGTTGAATTCTGTTCTTGGTGCAGAACTACGTTAGTTATCTTTATGTAAAGTTTGTATACTGGTTAGTACAATTAACCGCAACTTTCAAAATAGTTTTGGGAAATTATTTGTTTCAAAGTTAGTCCCTGAACTTTATTTTGAATTTAACATTTGGCTATTAAATATTGCGAATAAGAGAGACTGTGATAATGGGTTACATGTTGCAGATTGCCTCAATGGCATTTCAACAAATCAAATATGAATTGCGTAGACGTGCTCTTTGAATTTAAGGTGACTTTTTCACGCTGAGGAAGCATCTGCAAGAGGTTTTTTGAATAAATTAGATGTTCCTCCGTCAACGGAGTATTCGTTTTCTTTTACTGATGTCTCAGAAGTCATTACTGGTGATTTGACAATTATAGAGAAGTAAGTAAGGGTTATCAAAGAGGACATACCTCAATCTAAAGTATCCGAAATCTAAACTTTATTAGCCGTTTTGCGTCTTCGCATTTCACACTCGAATCCGACTTCTGACTAGGAGAGATTGTTAAATGATGACTTTATGGTAAGGTTAACTACAGCGATGAACAAATACGAGGAATTTTCGTAGTCTCCTTCCCCAAGTGGACCTGTCAGGATTAGAGGTCCCGCAGGGCATGGTTAAAAGAGTTAAACCTATCGTGGAAACGGGAAGCAGCTTTCTCAAATCTTCTTTTTCACAGATTAACCCCTCCGATATTAACAGTATGTCTGAGGCGAGGGTGATGCCAGTGTTGCTCAGAAAGCTACCCCCGTGGCGAAATGGAATTTACATTTTTCGGGCAATAAGAATGTTTCTAAAAATAGCTTCTTAGAACGAGTAGAAGAATTGAAAGCTGCTCGAAGTGCTACGGATGACCAATTGTTTGAATAGGCTATAGATTTATTTAGCAATAAGACGCTCGTGTGGTTTAAAGCGATTCGATATGAAGTTGACAATTGGCATAGTTTTGTTAAGGCTCTCAAAGAAGGATTTCTTCCTTCCAATTATGATGACAAGCTCGTGGATGAGATCAAGTCTAGAACCCAAGGATAAAATGAGAGTATTGGTATTTATGTTGCTGTCATGAGGAATTTATTTAGTCGCTTAAGCGAACCACAGACCGAAAAGACCCAATTACGCATCTTGATCCGTAGCATCCTACCTTTCATCAAACACAATTAGGTTTGATCAAGGTCACGTCAGTTCAAGAAGTGATCGCGCTGTGTCGAAAATTGAAGAGGCTAAGGACTCTGTCGACTCTTTTATACCTTCATCTCGTTGACGTTCCGAACTCCAACCTGATTTGGCGTATGTAGACGTACCAGCGTCTCTAAATGTGATGTCCACGGGCGAGGATAATTTGATACCGAGAAATTATGTGTTGAAGATGTGAGCAGTTTGGGCATATGGTCCGAGATTGTAAGATGTCGCGTTCTAAGTTATTTTGTTTCCGCTAAGGGAAAAAGGAGTTTACAGTTCGTACTTGTCCTAAGTGATGAGGTAATAAAGAGTCGTTTTGCTTCACGCACACTTGGTAATGCGGCTCGTCTTTTTGAAAATATGATAGATTCTAGGAATCCTGTATACAATCGGCACAAAGCCATTTTAGATTATGTTTTAGGACAAAGGTTGGGTGATAAACAACCCTATCTTGATATTAAAATTTTGGGAATACAGCTCCCAGGTTTGCTAGATTGTGGTGCTACCCGCACTACTTTAGGCAGTTCTGGCTAGAATGCATTATCTTCGTTTACGTTGGTGCCGAACAAAAGAAACAAAGTCCAATGCCGTGTGGAAAATGGATATTCTGTATCCAGTGTTGGTACTGTTTCGTTACCACTTGGTTTATGTGGAAACTCCGGCCACCCTCGATGTGTTAGTCGTACCCGGTGTACTCCATTCGTTAATTTTAGGTGTTGACTTCTGGAAAGCAATTGCTATTGTACAAGATATATTTAAAGGAGAATTTCATTTCTCAGACGCTCCTATTTTAGACGCGGTTGTGTCACCAGCCAGATCTATCCAACAACATAGTGAGTTGACCCCTGATCAGAAAAAGCAGTTGGAATCTTCAATCAATAAACACCTTCGGTCCATGTGACATTTTATGTTGTGCTAGGTCTCCCCCAATTAAACAACGATACTACCCAGTTTCTCCGATGATTCAAAAACAGATGAACTTAGAATTGACTTAGATGTGGTAGAGAAAGCTACAAGTGCGTGGTCGAATCTGATCTTATTGGTTAAGAAAAAGGGACATTTTTATATGTTTTGTGTAGACTTCAGGAAGTTACCGAGAAAGATGCTTATGCTATCTCTTATATTTCGTCGATTTTAGATCGTCTCCGGGATGCTCGATAGATTACTTCGTCGGACATTAAGTCGGCATACTGGCAGGTTCCGTTGGAGGAAAAAGTGAAATAATATGCCGCGTTTACTGTACCTCTTAGGGGGTTGTGTCAATTCAATGGGATGCCCTTTGGTTTATCGAATACCCCAGCTTCATGGTAAAGGCTAATTGATACGTTGTTAGGTCTGGAACTTGAACCTTATGTATTTGTTTATTTGGATGACGTAATTATTTGTACACCTAATTTTGAGACACATTTGAGATTTCTGGAAGACGTGATGACTTGTTTGACTGATGAAGATTTAACATTAAGCAAATACAAGTGTAAAGTTTGTTTGGCTGAGCTTAGATACTTAGTTTATGTGGTAAATTCAAAAGGTTTATTGCTTGATCCAGACAAAGTGGCAGTGATTCTTAAGATTCCCACACCCAGGTTTGTACAAGAAGTTCGTCGAAATATTGGCATGGCGTCATGGTATCGACATTTCATTCCTTCAATCACGAGGAAAAATTCTAAATTTGGTTGGTCTGAACGTTGTGAGGCCGCTCTAAACTTAATTAAGGTTTGTTTAGTCTCCGCTCCTGTTTTGACGTGTCCAGATTTTTCGGTCCCTTTTTGTTTGCACACCGATGCTTCTGATTTCGGTATTGGTGCCGTGTTAACACAAATAATTGATAGGCAAGAACGGGTGGTTTATTACTTAAGCCGTTCTCTTAATAAGAACGAGAGGAAGTATTCCGTAACGTAGAAAGAATGTTCGCAGACTTATGGGCCATTGAAAAACTTAGACCGTATGTTGAACGGTCCCATTTTACGGTCGTTACAGATCACTATTCTCTAGTTTGGTTACATAATTTGAAAAACCCGTCAGATCGACTAGCTAGATGGGCACTTAAACGCCAGCAGTATGATTATGATATTATTCACCGGAAGGGCAAAGAACATGTGGTTCCGGATATCCTGTCACGAACGGTTCCAGTGATTAACACCCTTACTACCTCCTCCATTCCAGAAGATAAACTGAACCTGGGCGTTTCTTTGGCCAATCCTTCTAATAAGTGGACCGCGAAGATGATTAAGTTGGTAAGCGCTGATCCTATTCGGTGTAACCGATGGAGAGTAATTGAGGGTAAGCTATTCAAACACTGTTCGAACGGGTACCCAGAGTTGTGTAACGAAGAAGAACATCGGAAACGAATGATTTCGAAAGCAGAACGTCCGGCGATTCTTAAGAGACTACATGACGAACCCACAGCCGGTTATTTTGGCATCCATAGAACCCACGACCGAGTCTCCCAATGTTATTATTGGCCTAAGCTGAAGGCTGATGTCACAGAGCAACGACGACCTTCATGACATGTCAAGTCAGCTGATTGTCCATAAACCATGGCAAATGATCGCTACAGCGATAATGGGGCCTTTACCGCGTTCGACTCAGAGATATTCCTATGTTTTAGTCGTGGTGGACTATTTTACCAAGTGTCCATTATTATTTCCACTTCAATCCGCTACTGCTGTTGTGGCTACGCAACGTATGTAAAATGACGTCTTCTTAATGTTTGAAGTTCCTCAGGTTATTTTATGCGATAATGGTGTGCAGTTTCGTAGTAAAGAGTTTAATAGAATTACTTCATGGTATGGTACGAGGTTAAGATTTAATGCTTATTATCATGCACAAGCGAATCCCAGTGAAAGGGTGAATCGTGTCCTCAAAACGATGTTAGCTCCACACGTCCAGGATAATCAACAAACTTGGGGCTGACATTTGTAGAAGATTACGTGTGCTATTCGTTCAGCATCGTGTGAAGTTCTCGAAGTATCTCCGTATTTCATAAATTTCGGTCGAAATATGATCTTGAAGAGTAATACTCGCTCCGAATATCTCTCCGTAGGTCAAGACACTAATCGTATACCTCCTGCGATGGTGTAGTTGCACGGGGTTATCTCAAAGTGAATTAGGGTAGCCTCGGAAAAGAATAAAGGACAATATTACTTATGACGTCGTCTCGCTATCTTCGAGGTAGGCAATTCCGTGTGAAGAAGAAGTTTATGTTCTCAGATGCTTCACACTTTAAGACAGCTAAGTTAACACCGAAATTTATTAGTCCATTCTTGATTATAAAGAAAGTTTCGTACCAGACGTACAGCTAGGTGAGTCTTCAGGTACGTCGAAAGGCGTATGGCACGCCAAGGATTTAAAGGCAGACCGTGCATCGGACTGATCTACGAGACTATCTTTGACGTGACCGACGTTGACTGTGCGAAAGCTGTATTACTGACCCCCATCAATCTGATTCTTGTTAGAAGCCCCGGTCGGGATGCAGCAGCTTATGGGCCGGTGCTTCACTCGTCATCTCACACCGTCCATGACCATACAAAGTGCACAATTGAATAGCCCCCCTCCTCTCTTTAGAACAGGCAACAGCGTCGCTGCTCTGCTTAGGTGTGGAGCGCATTAAGTTCAGGCGCTCTGTACCGCCTAACCGCAGGTATGATTGTTTCTTTGTAGATGTCTGCACAATGCCGGTTTTATGAATTTGTTTGTTTATTTTTTTTTGTTTGGTTGGTTTTTATAGAAATTTTCGATAAAAGTTTCTTTTGCCTGGGGTAATGTCAGATTTTGTTGGCGTCCCGCGTCAATATTTGAATTTATTTTCGTAGGTGTACGGTAAGTACGTGGTTGTTAGGACTATGAAAATAAATGGAGTCGGTCGGAGCGAAAACTAGAGAATATAATATTTAGATAATAAGTACATGTTATAGTAGATTGGTTAGTCTTCCCCGTAACTCTTGAATTAGGCCGCATTCAAAAGCCGGCGAAGTTTGCTTGTAACACTGTGTCCTTTTGTTTTTTTGTTTATGCTGAATAAGCCATTTCTTTAGATATAGACAAATTGCTATTCCCCAATTGGACTTTCATTTTAAACGTAGAATACGTTAAATGTGATTATTTTGTATTTCAGGTTATACGTGTTTGTCAAGGTGTGCCCCCTCTAGCCACGGTCTTAATTCATACTGATATTTGGGGCCTAAGTAAGAGGTAAGTCCAGTTCAACGCATTTATAGGCCGCGGAACCATTTTTGCCTGTTCCGAAGGACAGTTCGATTCCGTAATTCCAAATTTTTTTAGAGCGTGGACGTGCTGGTAAAATATTTGACGCAACCCCTCCTCCGAGAAGCTAGCGGGACACCAACATTGTCGTCAAACGTAACGCCAGCCGCGCTTGTTCCAAGCATTTACTTACATTTTACAGAACATTCATATTCCTAATTGTTTTCGGGACCACGTCTATACAAACACGACAAAACCTATTTATAAATAAATTTATGAAGAGTAGAAGCACTAGTTAACTCAGTTTATATTAAGATATTTTAATATAATGCATTGAATTAACTAAATTAGCTTTAATTGACCTTTAACTTTTAGAACATGCCATTGCGACGACGCGACGTCCCGTTTTCTGTAGCGGTAAAAATTCTTTTGAATAAATTTATTTAATTCTTATGTTTTTATAACAAATAATATACTTAAACATATAATAGCAAATATTGCAATGATGTAATAGGAAAATTGAAGAATAATTTAAAATTTAACCATGTATTCCATTAAACTAATTAACAAAAGCCTTTTTAAAGATTAGCTTTTAGAGCAACCCGTACATATTCAAATATAAACGGAATATACGTGAATAAATATGTATTTTAGATGTACGTATTACAATGTATAAGCAATTGCTGCAATAAATCTAAAGTAATGGGATTAACGGATGCATGTAAATATTGTTGAATGAATTGATAAAAATAGAATATGTAAACTTTTGTATATTATTTCTTGATTATTACGCAGAGTATTGTCTACTAATTTTCATATTCAGAAATTTTATTTCAAAATAAATATATTTAATTAAATTGAAGAAAATTATTTTGAAAGAAATTGAAAAATTGTTTAAGGAAAGAAATTCCGTAATTATTGTAAACCTATACGTACATTTATTATTATTGTGTAATTAAATCCCTATTGGTAATTTAATTTTCATTTGTAGGCACCCAGTGCATAATTTGTGTGATATTCGGATAGTGTTCAGCGTAAATAATGTCTGGTGTAGTATTTGCATTTTCTGTCTTAGGTTTTGCCATCATCTCCATGTACATATAGATAGGATACCAGAACGGCAAGCTAGAATATATAAAAGTGAGAGATACATTAATCTGTTTTTAATCATTGGAAGAGAAAGGTATGCGAGTAGTGATATAACGCCGCTCCTAGAGCGGAAGTGAGCCCCAAGATGACTGTGGCTGTGAGGCGCAGCGCTATATGTTGGGCCCCAAATTTATATATTATTATAGAAAGTGAACGCATACGCCATCTATGGGTATAGCAATGCAGTTATCGAGGATTGAGGCTTTGGTAAATAACAAGTGAACACAAACGCTATCTATGAGTATAGCAATGTAGTTAGAATTTTATCGGGTTAAAAATGCCGTCACGAATGCCGCTAAAATTCAAAAATAATTTAATAGGCCAGTGGACTTGTAAAATTTATTTAAATACTAGATTTATGGCGCTAAAATATTCAAACTAAAACTTAAGAATTTGTTAAAGGTGACGTTACACTGCCCGCTAAAATTCAAAAATAATTTAATAAAAATCCAGTGGACTTAAATTGTTATTCAAATTTATTTATTAGATTTATGGCGTTAAAATATTCAGATTTTAACTTAAGGGAAAGAATTGCCAACTTAAAGGGAAGAGGGAAGATTTTTGTTCGTCTTCAGATTCAGTCTCCTCGGTTAGGAAAACCATTTCCTCATCATTGGAGTCAAAATTGTTTTTCCTTTTAGCTACCATTTTAGTTCGATGAGCCACACAATTGCATCGACAATACGAAAAACTTTCACACTTTTACACGACAACCTATCAATTTGATCCCGGGGTTGAGGAAAACACTTCAACTCGCAACAATAGTAGTCCGTCTTTACTCTCTTCTCAACGATGCTAATAATGCTGATTAAGACGGGCTGTTACCTTCATTTATATAGATGTGCACGTACCAACGTGAGAATGCCTAAGAATGTTACATGGCGGGTTACCTCTGAAACCACACATGAGCACTACGCGGCTAGTCTCCTCTGCCTCGTTCTTGTAGTTCCATAGGCACTGTTGGTACAGCAAGCTAATTATTTATAAGAGGGGAGCTGGACTGTATTCGACGTTCCACGCGCACTACTTACAACTACTATATGCACTCCTAGTTACTAAAGGTGGCTCTAGCTAATATGATAACGACGATTCTAATGTTTAGCACTGAGTTCACAAAATGTAGCAAAATATCCTAATTAATGTGTAACACTAAGTTAAACAAGTTAACTAACACGATAACTTAGATCAAATGTTTAGCACTTAAAAATGTTTTGTAATTGTCCACACAAATTAATAATAAAGTTTGTCTATTTACTCACTACGTCGGAGCACCGGGCGTTGGGACGCTGGATGGCGGTGGCAGTCTTGATGTTGCCTTGAAGCACTGTTGTCGGAACGGCTGGGGTCTTAGCACAAGATGGCGGCGGGTTGAAGTCTTGAAGTCGAAGTTCCGTAGCGGAGGATGCTGCTGAAGTGGGTGGTTGGCACTGTAGACTCAACTGCCGCTTGTTGATTTCAATCCTATCTTTATACTACTTCCAGGAGAAAGTGGCAAAATGCTGCTCTGGGATTGGTAATCTTGAAATAACAATAGAAATTGGTCTTTCGGATTCCTACCTGTGTTATATATGCAATAAAGAAAATGCGCTGCGAAAACTTGCTCTCACTCCTCAAGTTTGTGTTCTTTTTCCATAAGAATACATGCAAATTTTACGATTCGTGGCTAGAAATTACATTTTCCCATTTAATTACATGTAAATCTAAGCCCAGGGTCACTCGGACCTTTGCGCCTGTGCCAATTCCGAGCTATCACTTGTTTACTTTTAAAGTTCATGCAATTTAAATGATGCTGTAGTATCCTAGTAGCTTGAATAAAGAGAGGTTCAGTACGAGTGTATCTACATATGTTAACGTTTATTGACTGGATAATGATTCCAATGTTATTAAGCGAGATATTGTAGAATATTACAAACTGTTTTCGCTATATGGAGAAAATATTTTAACGATCGTACCCGAAGCCGCCATGATTAGAATTTGCGTTGAGAATTCTGAGTACGATTACCCATGCGATTACTGCAAAAATTACAATTCAGAATAGAGAGGAGAGTCAAACTGGGAAAGAGATGGAAGATCGTTGTCGCCCACCACTTTCAAGAATGTGTAGAAAATTTAGTTTGGGCTCAGCAGTAGTCGTGATCGGGACGTGTTGCTGTCGGGTGTCTACACATCTGTCAACATATGCAAAGAAGCACCGACGTTTATGCATAATTATACATACAATGTTTGGCATCACCGCTTATGGTCATTTAACGATTCGCAAAGAACTAGTTTATGGAAAGGACTTATTTAATCTGAATCCTTATCAAGCAACGGATTCTTTTACACTAAAGAAAGTGATAAAGTTGCATGTCACTGGTGTGGGATAACTTTACATATGTGGTGCAGGGAAGACGATTCATTTTTATAACACTTTAAATATGCGCCTCATTGCCAATTTGCGATATTAAGGTACAACATACAACATAAGACACAACTTCAACTAATATACCGATGTCCATCTCAAAGTTTCGAATGAAAAAAATTTGAATAAGGGTATTGAATGTAAAGCAGCGCCATTTGAATGAAAAATTAAAATTGCATCGTAAAAGCTGTTAATTTTAAGATTTAGGGTAGAAATTACGGTGTTTGTAAAAGTTTCAATGCAATGAATATTATTTAAAACAATAAATATAAAAATATCTTCATTATTATTTCTTCCTTTTACCTTTTCCTCAAAAAATATAAATAGAGCGAGCATAAAAAGCAGGCTGTTTAGTTATACCTAGATAACGAAAGGGGTCGGATGTTGTGAATACGCTTATTAACAAGCTACATTTTGAAGCTCATTTGCCTGGATATCAGTATTGCGATCCAGGTACTAAATTAGAAAACCGCCTCATTTGTGAAGGTTCGTGTATAAAACCGTTAGATGTCGCCTGTAGACAGCCCGATATAAGTTACAGTCTAAGCATTGATCTAAATGAAAGACATAGGGCGGATCGTATTTTAGAGAGCAGAGCTTGGCAAAGACTCAAAGCAAAAGACGCCTCGTTTAGAGAAAAATCATCTGCGCTAGCTATAGGTACGGCTATGAAAACGAAAAGAAAGTTTGGGATGGGTTGTTCGGGACGCAACAAGATGCGGAAATGTCGTAAACGGGGTGGAGCTATTTCAAGGATGAAAAGAGGAAACATATGTTTTAACAAACATGTCCTTAAGAAGATCAAAAATTCGGCGAAACATATTATTGGAAAGTCGGCCGGAGGCAGTTTATTAAGTTTAATAAAGCCAGGCTTGACTGCCGCTCGTATTGCCATAAAAGCTATCGGAGATTGAAAAAAGGTAGGGTTCCTCGCGTAATACCGCTACCTAAAACAGTCGGGTTTCTTCCACTCTTGATACCTCTATTTGCAGGCTAATTTGCTGCTGGGGTATTGGCAGGCGATGCTAGTGATGTTTTTAAAGCAGTTAATAATGCCAAAGCTCCAAAAAAGCTGCAGGAGGAAACTGAGACATAATCTAGTTATAGAAGCCGCTTCCATTGGAAAGTAAGGCAGCGGAATTTATTTAAGACCTTATAAGACTGGCAGCGCTCTACTTCTAACCTCTCCTCTATCGCCACGTAATAATTCAAAAACTCCTAAAGTTGTCCCGACTAGCGCTGGCCGATGTGGATTTGAAAAACTACGAAGAAAATATTCCCTACTTCAGAGGTGTATTTATGTGAAATAATTCACCTAAGAAGGCGTTAACTCGTGAATGCGCAATAATTAATTCGGACAATCAAGGGGAGTCTGGGACTCACTGGACTTGCTATAAGAAGAATAAGAGATGTTTTCTATTATGATAGTTTTGGTGACCTTGCACCTCTTTAAAAAGTACTAGAGCATTTTCGGGGCTGTAAAATTCATTATAATTATGAGCGCGAGCAAGACGTTAACATGGTAGTTTGCGGGTATTTATGTTTAAATTTTCTATATAAGTAAATGTTGCGAAGTGATATTCATTAGTCAACGTCATGGCAAGAACGTTCAGTATAACAGGTGCGGCAACAAAGCTGTATCGCTGATCTATCCTATGTGGGAAGCAAACAATCGTTACACATGTGTATTAGGGTAGATTGGTTTTCACGACGCAAACTCAATACAAAATATTACTAAAGAAAACAATAAATTTCATTTCACTGATGGAAAGAAAAGCAAAAGAATAATTGAAATTCCAAACGGTGCGTACGAAATTGACGGTATAAGTGAATATATAAACCATAGTTTTTTGAAATTGTTAAAGACGAATGCGGGCAGATTTCATATAACAGTGAATTCAAACACTTACAGGTGCGAGTTGAAGTGTGTCTACGACGTTGATTTTGGAAAACCTCAAAGTATCGGCCATATGCTAGGCTTCAAATCTGGACTATTAAAAGCGAACATACCTTACACTTCTTCAGAAGTCGTCCTAATATCAAAGCACATGCATGTTAATGTAGAGTGCGAAGTTATAAAAGGAGCATATAGAAACGGCGAACCAGTACACACTATATACGAATTTAGCATCTGTGGCATCGCTCCAGGACACAGTATCAACCTTAAACCTGTCAATCCTCTATTTTTGGAAATTACCACGGAGACTATAAGAAAAATTTCCATCGATCTGGTAGACCAGTTGCGTCGACCTATTGACTTCGGCAACGAGCCGTTCTCGGTGTGACTCGAGCTGCACAAGTTTGAACTGAATAAGGATGGGGCTCATATTTAGGAGTCAATCACCTAGCTCCTAGCAGTATCAGCCTAGAACCGTTGTTGTTGATGTTAACGAATACGACCGCAGTGCAGACGATGGCTATAAAGGAAATAGCTCAAATCTACGCATACTTAGTTGGAAATCTGCTTTTGATAGAGAGAGGCGCCGTTCGAAAGAGTTGCTATCACCTGCTGAAAAACAATTTTTAAGATGGATTGGAGTTAGAACAAGATAAAAATGGCTCAACTTAACGTGTTCAAGACCTATACCTACGATGATGACATTGTCAAGGAAGAACTGCATACTTATTATCGCTACGACTCTAGATCTCATGAACATTCAAACGAAGTCAGGATTTTAATTCAAAATCGAGAACTAATAACTAATACACACAATAGTTATATCTATATTAGCGGATCGGCAAAAGAAGAGATGCTACCGGGTGCTGACCGTAAGGAGTATGTGTGTACATAACATTTTCCATGCTTCTTGTTCGAGGAAATACGCTATGAATTGGGCGCAAAAAGAATCGATTCCTGCAAAATGCCCGCTATTACGAGTGCCATCAAAGGTTATGCATCTTACACGTCTGATGATCTTAACATGTTAAATTTAACCGGATGGACCGTCGAAAATACTATAAATAACTATTTTCAATATGATCCACTTCAGAAGCGCTTCATTGCCTGCATACCTTTAAAACATATACTAGAGTTTCGCGAGATGTACAAAATACCGATTATTAATATGCGTCAAGAGCTGGTCTTAATAATGGCTAGTACTTATAAGAATTGCTATCAAGGTTCTGCAGATATAACAATAATTGTAAAAGAAATTGGTTAGAAAATGCCTCATTTAAGGCTCAGTCATCAAGCCAAACCTAATTTATACAATTTCCTCTATACAAACCCAAAAATTCCTTTACCTTTTCGTCGCTGGGAGATTTACGAGCTACCTGCAATTAAAAAAACTAAAATGAATATTTGTCCAATAAAAACGTCTATTAATTTGGAAAAACCCCGTTGGGTGCTGATTGGCTTTCAAAAAGTTCAGAAAAACATCAAAGACGTGGATGCATCAAAATTTAAATACTTGTACATCACACATTTATCGCTTCATTTAAATTCAGAAAAGTACCCATACGAACATATGCAACTGGACTTTGAAAACAATAATTATGCTCAGACATATATTAACTACACAAACTTTGAACGTGACTACTATGAAAGAGAGGAGCAACGGAGCTGTTGTAAAATGGACATCACGTTGTCGTGTGAAATATATTTTACACGCTTACATACTGGGTTGCTCTAGTAATATAAATTATTCAAATTTGATTAACATAAGTTGTTACGTAATTTTAAAAGTTGTCTAGTATGAGTAGTCATCGAAAAAGTATAGTGTATAACACGTGCTGAATTGGATATTTCACATTCGTGTATTTAATCCACTCGCCTAGCGGGTCGTGGCTCAAACTCACACTCGTGCGAAATATCCAACTTTCAGCACTTGTTTTACAATATACTATTATTATCGACTTTACGTAAAAAGGCATTCTTTATAAAAAGTTCTGCTTCTCGGAGGGCTTTCAAAAGAACATTTAAATTTTAGTGTCGAAGTACAGGATGTCTGAAAAATATAAAATATAAACAACAAAATTTCAAGTAAAAATAATAAATTTTTAAACAAAATATGTACACAAAACTCTAACGTGATGAATTGTTACAGGAATTTAATTTCTAGTTCGTGGTTAATGCCATTTAAATGCTAGAATAGCCTGTATTAATAATTAATTAGTGTTGATAACTTAATTATTGAAATTAAATGAAAAATAATACATTAATTATGGTTGTAGAAATTGTAAACGAAAACGGTGCAATGGTACTAGATACTGTAACACGAATTGTTAACGATAGAGCTTGCCTATTACGAGCAATATCGTACACACCATAAGATACACAAGTTATGGCTCGATATTGCGTAAAGAAATAGTAGAACACCTAATGGGGTATTGGAACGAGTTTTCTATCTTATCTCACCATAGTGACGGAAATGATTCTAACAGTTCTTCAGACTAATTTGCCAAAATGCAAAGACGATATACTTATGGTGGTTTGTGCGAAGTAGTGCTTGATGGACAGGTATTTCCTTATGTCTTTCAAGTTTATAATAATGGAGAATTATATGAGGAATTCGGTGTAGAGGATAACCTCGTGTATAGATCACATTTTAGTACTTCGCGCAATCTCTTTAATGGATAATTCGACGTATACAAGCCTCTTGAAGATGTATTAATTCCATTCCTATTATTGAAATTCATAGAACTTCTATGTCGTCGGACTAGATTTACCGACGCGGCCAAAAAAAAGCAGCTCAAATATGCCACTATTAAATACATGCAACGTAATTCGGACTTTCATCGTACCTCTGCCATGACATATTAGCGGAAAAATCCAGAGACTCGCCGTGTTGCAGTCACAACTTATCAGCAAAAGAATCCACAGGCTCAGATTGTTGCAGTGATGATATACAAGCAAAATAATCCAGAGGCTCGCCGTGCTGCCCTGACTAAGTACCAATAAAGTAATCCAGAAGTTCATAGATCAGGTGTTTCTAGGCATAAAAGGTGTAATTCAGGAAGGCGATCAGGAAAGCCTTGTCTAGGATGATACATAACTCAGAAGTACCTTATGAAAATGATACAACTATTGCCCTGGGTGCTATGAATAACAAATGTATGCATTATCTTGGTTTCAAATGTAAAGAAGAGGCTCCTGGCATGTGCTGCACTGGTGGTAAAGTGCATCGTCCAGCTTTTGAACCTTTTCCAGAGCGTCCCTATAGCTTGATTGTATTGTATTGAATATAGATAACATTATTTATACAGAGATACTGGATCATGAAGAGAATCTCATCCGTCATTAAATTTTTGATGCTAATTTAATGCATGGGTTTTACGGAAATTTGAACAACAACCCTTCGTGTATGAAAGGAGGAAGCTGTAGCAAAAAGTATCTTCGAACTCTCCTGAAAGAAACTCAACACCGGCGAAGAGGTCTCGCAGACGGCGGTTTCATTGTTGAAATCAATGTAGTAACCCTAGATAACAGATGGATGGTACTGTACAATATAGTTTTGTCTCGAAATGTTGCCGCTCATATCAACATAGAGCATTGTAGCTTTGTAAAAGCTATTAAATACATATGTAAATTTAATAAAGTACCCGAACGGGTATCATGCAGTTTTGAAAATGTTAATGATGTAGTCAAACTATATCAAAAGAGTCAATATATTAGTAGCTGTGAATCAGCCTACACAATTTTGGCGTTTCCCATATACGAAAGATTTCCAACACTTTTACAACTTGCAGCTCATTTGGTAGACAGCCCGCGTGTTTAATTAAATCTTAATGACTCTAACAATGTAGCTGAGATGATAAAAGGCACACAGCATTTTTGATATTTACAAAACGAATAATTTTGCTAAAATCCTTCTTTGTGTAGAAGTCCCTTCCTACTATGTGTAGAAAAGTAACAAGTTTGATAGGAAAAAACATGGAAGCAACATCGATGGTTGGCCGGGAATCTAAAGAGAACAGAGATTTGAGCAGAGTGTATGCTGTCCCCCCTAATAACTTCGAATATTAATACCTTTATCCACTTCTTCAAGAAGTTTAAGGGCCAATATCATTCTCGGATTTGAAACTTGTTGATAGTGTCGTTTATCTCACATCCCAGTCAGCGTGTAAGGCTCTGGATTTGCTAGAGGTGACAGCACTGAGATGCTACAATGGAAAAGACTACTCTTTGTGATTCTGCTTTTAAGCTGCGGCAAATATTCCCAATTTTGTTGCTATTTTGTTAACAAACAAACGCAACAAGTCGTTGGGAGAAATACAAGTCTACCGGAGGATATAAAACGTTAAGTTCAGTCAGGGTTGCAAGAGAGTGTTATTCACATTATGGATGAAGTTTACAGCACGTGTTTGATTTCTATTGAAAATACAGTGCTATCCTTAGGATGGTAATATTTAGAGCATTATGTTTTGCTTCAGTCTATATGACACAATAGAAGATATTAGCTATGACACATGCTTATTGACACAAGTCGCGTTTAACAATGAAAGTTTGTTAACTACGGAACAATTTCAAATTTACAAACAAGTTTTAGATATCATAGAGAATGGCACTGGTCAAATATATCTTTTTGGTTTCTCCTGGAGATACGGGTAAAACGTTTCTTCTAAATTTATTATTGGCCAGTGTACGGAAAAACCGTGGAATAGACTTGGCAGTTGCCTCTTCTGCTATCGATCGCAGTCACATTGCTATATGGCGGTAAGACAGTGTTTTCTGCCTATAAATTTCCCATAAGTCCGTTGCACGTAAAGACACTTCTTTAAAACATCTTAGAGCAGTGTAATATAGCGCAGGTCTTCAAAGAAGCAAAACTTATATTTTGGAATGAATATACTATGGTCCTTAACAAAGGCGTAAAAGCTATCAGCACAACTCTGAGGGGTATATGAGAAAACGGTTGATCGATAGGAGGCGCTACAATTCTTTTGACCGAAGACTCTCGACAAACTTTACGCGTTGTACCAAGAGGAACACAAGGTCATCAAATGAGACCATGTTTAAAATTTCATCCTAACAGCAAGTATGAGAGTATATTTAAGAGATGATGTTACCCTTGGTCAGTTTACACAGACAGTGCTTCAAATAGGTAATAGAAATTACCCTATAGTTGACGGTAAGATTATTATACCACCAAGTCGGGGCATGATTGCAGAATCACTTTCAAAACCCACCAAACCCATAAACTAACTAAACTAACCATGCGAACGTGCTATTTGATTTGCAAAAATGACATAGCAACTGGTATTTACGATCTTTTATCAAAATCATTTGAAGGGGAGGAAATTCAGTATAAATCTATGGATTCGGTTGTACAAACTGATGACGTATAAATTATTCGCCGAGTTTTTCAATACGCTTAACTCAACTGAACTCCCCCCGCATAATCTCACTTTTAAGATTGGCATACCAGTTATGTTATTAAGGAACTTGGACCCTACAAAGTTATGTGATGGCACCAAACTGTAATAACGCCTCTCCATCAAGATTTGTAGAGACTACGGTAACCACCGGATGTACTCAAGGGAAAACGCTATTCATACCACGAATACCTTTAATACCGTCAAAATACTCCTTTGAATTCAACAGATTGCAGTTCCTCCTTAAGGTCTGATTCGTCATGACTTTAATAAAGCACAAGGACAAACACTGAAAATGACTGGAGTAGATCAGACGAAGGGCTTATTTTTCTGTTCCGCATGGTCTGTTGGAGAGTGAGTTCTGTGAAGAGTCTAGTGATTCTAGCACATGAAAACCGTACCACAAACGTTTCTCAATTAATAAGTAACTAAAACTGCACATTTTTGGGCACAAAATTAAAAAGTAATAAAAACTGAAATCACAGGTTCCACACATATGTCAAATATCGGGTAATAGCTAGTAGCTCATATGTCGAAAAAGTAAATGATTATCGATTTTAGTTGGTACAGGAATGTAATAGTCTATATTTGCTTGAAATTTACATTACACCATGACTAAGGTACTAGGTCACTGTACTGTGTGATTTTTGAACGTATTTTGTTAACTAAATTCGCTCCACTATCCCATTCACTATTTAAATGTGCTCTTCTGCGGTATGGTAATGTTTGACTTAGTGTCGATTAATTGTAGGTTGTTTAAATTGATGTAATTGGATGGATGTGTAAAAGGCAACTTATGATAGCATTTATATAACTTTTAGAACTGCTGATTTGCCGAAAGTATTATTTTAACACTGTTTAGCATTTGGAGAAATTAATTGCCTACAGGCGATTTATATTGGTTGGTATTTGAATAATGAAGGAGCCCGGGAGTATGACTGCTGTTGAGAACGGTGCTGGTTTTGTAACGTTTCGCAAATTATTAATAATTACAATATCGTTATTCGAATTTATATATATAAATTTATCGATATATATATATATATATATATATATATATATATATATATATATATATATATATATATATATAT
>JAHWXV010336870.1:0-10671 GCA_024586415.1 Phrixothrix hirtus
GGGAAGGGTGGGAGGGGTGATATTTGCTACTCGATTGTGTTCTCTATCCTTTATTGTCAACTTTTAAGTCCTATTGTGCACTTTGAAAAATTGACTTATGCCCGCGAAGATTGGCAAAATACCCCTATGTGCAGCGGTACGCAATCAACTTTTATGTTAAACTTTACAAAACAGCTTCAGAAATGTTACGAAATGCACATGGAGATGCTGCGTTGTCTTCAGCACAGATTTTCACATGGCACAAGGCATTCAAACGTTGAAGATAGACATCTCGCTGAACGGCCGTCGACGTCTAAAACCGATGAAAGTGTGTCAAAGGTGTGTCCTGTATTAGCAAAAGACAGACAAATATAACTAACGCTACTCGCAAATGAGTCAGGCATAAGTAAAGATACTGTTTATCGCAATTTGACATATGAGCTAGGTATGAGAAAAATTTATGCAAAGATGGTATTCAAAAACTTGTTTACAGGTAAAAAAGAGAATCGTCTTTGAATTAGTTAGAAAATATCGGATCGCTTGATAAATGAACCAAATTTCATGCACAAAGCAATAACAATTGACGAATCGTGGATGTTTGAATATGACCCTGAAACAAAAAACCAAAGCCAAAAGTGGTGCATAACCTCATCACCTCAGGTTAAAAAATTATACTGGAATTATTCACAAAGAATTTGCAACGCAGGGTTTTGCATGTGCGATCCGAGTTTGGAACATTTTGGATCTTGTAAGCGCGTCTAAAATTCCTGCAACATTTGTCATTTATTTGGGAACACCCGGTATTCACAAGTGAATTAATAATAAAATCCAACTGGTAAACTATCAGTATCATTCTTATAACAGTATTTGTAAACGAGAATTTAGGAGTTGTAAATTTATTTTCGAAAACACTTGGTAATATTCAAAAATTCCTAGTTCATGCTTTGTTTTAAAGACGCGATGCCAGCTTTGCCATGAGAACGTGTACGATTCTAAAAATAAATGTTAACCACCGATTCTCCCCTTTCCCCGTAAGTTAAAGGAGAAATTTCTTTTAACAGCCAGTTCAGAGCTAACTATCGTAAGGTCAGCGTGGGTTTCCGTTCTTCGAGAGTGCAAGTGCACTTTATAGGGCCAACGCCTTGGTTCATAAAAGTTTATAAATGAAGAGTTATCCCGTTTAACGTTTTATCGAAATACCGAATTCGTAGGAATTCCTTATTCAACGCCAGTCGGCGAATTTTAGGGCAACCCTTCATTTTGCACCCATGTCCGATTAAGGGTTAAGGACAATGTCGTGAAGTACGCTACAGATATGCTATAATTGGGAACCGAGGCTTTGATGCCACCACGCTGTCGCCGCATCCGAAACCGTCAGACTTCCGTCAACACGTAAGTGAAGTTTTACTATAAACTTACGGCCAAGTAGTGATCCAATAAAACCCTCCTTTCATTTGCTATTTGATTACGACTCGGACAATTAGTTCGATCAAATCATAAGTAAAAGATGATTAAAGTAACATGTAGTAATAACAAATGGACGTTAGCTTTTATTTATCCATTGTATTATCTAGTACTACTTGTAAATTATATAAAGCACAGGAGCTCCTGAAGGTAGTTATAGAATATAAATTATTTACTGTAATTTATTCCTTTTAAATGAGAGCAATGTAGTTCTCATAACTGTACACATTAAATTTTCTTGATTATCATTATATTAAGTATTCAACATACAGCATCCTTTATTTTGTAATTATAGACATCTATAAATTTAGTTTGGAGTTTTCGTTGATTTGAGGTAGTGGGTCAATTATTAAATTTTAGAAAAATAGAGTTTATTTAAATACTCAACGTTTCGCATAACATAGTTGGCTTCATCAGGAGATTAAATGTTTGAAGAACATATTCTTTTAGTAGTTGTTAAAAAAAATTTATTAACATATCCTTTCTTTCAAGGAACCAGTTTAAGTTAAGTAAGTAACATATTGCCACTCATCCGTCTAAGTGAATTGATCGCAATGTTAAACCAATGGCGTACACTAAGTCAGTAATTAACTACTACGTATGTTGTGACAAAACCCTACCCCGTTCGGTTTCAAATAAGATTCCTTATCGATTCATTTCTGTAACATCTAAACACTAAGATATTTAGATATTTATCTCAAATTCCAAGTTGGAAAAGGTTAGCGAAAATATTCGCTAATCCTTTACAATTTTTACAAATTCTAAAAATTAAAATGGTTCAAAAGTAAATTATCAAACTGATAGTTCTTACAAAACGTTGAATATGACATTTACTATAATTGAATATAATTGAAGTTGTTTTTAAACGAATTTTTGTTCATATTTACTAATAAAGTTGGGAAGACTTCTAAATTCGTTTATTATTTATTGTAATTTAATGTGTTTAAATAAATATTAAATGTTCAATTTTTGTTTCCATAAAATACGACCGAATAAAAATGTAGGTAATTGTGTATTCAGATAGGTTAATTTTACATAAGTAAGCAAATACAGTTATTTGATACTATTGAACAATATGTTATTTTCTCAACGATACGTAGTTGAAGTTGGAATGTTGTCTAGACATACCCACTTGTATACACATTTTCCAGCAATTCTCAAACAGCGAAAATTTTCAATTTTTGCCAAAAAAGTTTTCTATTTTATGAGATATTCCTGTTAATGGACAAGGTTACACCTACGGAGTACCCAGTTAACGTTTGTAGGTGGATTATAAAATCACCGTGTATATAATATATATATATATATATATATATATATCGCCATTTTTGGTAAAAGGAAGAAAGTGTGATATTTCACTAGTTTTATCCATGTCTATTTAATGTCAGGTGATGGATTTAATCAAGTTACTTTATAGAATAATGTTACACGTTGGTGTGCTACGTTAATTTATTTAATAATTTTTGGAAAGCCTATTTTAGTTTAGTTGGATTTTCGATCGTTAATATCGAAGCTAAGGTACGTGATATTCTTGGATTTAACTTTTTAGTAGTTTCCTTTTTTTAGATGGGTTGAGGAAGGCGCTCATGGTTTCTTCTAGTTATAGCCTTCGGCCTGTACAGTTAATTAGATTGTTTATAATTTTTTGGAAGGTATTCATAAAATTCCGTATCAGGAATGCTGCAACGACTTTGGTAATTTTCCAGCGGCAAAAATTAGAGGCATCAGTAGCTGTCGGTCAAACATATAAGTGATTTTTTTTATATCTGTGTCCCGTTAAGTTTGGTTTACGCAGAATAGCTAACGAAAGTTTAATTTTACATATAATTGAAATCATTACGATAAAACTATTTGGAGTAATGATAAATTTATTTGTTGTTCATTTGTTAAATTATAAATATACATTCATAGCTAAGAACCATTTATGTATTTTATAATTAAGAACATACTAACATCCGTATGAGATTTTCTATCATTATTTGTAAGATGAAATAGATTAAATTTGTTTGTTAACAGAAACATCTTATTTTCATTTAGAGTAAATGATATGCGCGAATTTCATTATTTCAGGACCATCCCTAACCAGAGAAAGGATTTATTTGTTCTACGAATGAGTTTGGTTTGGGTAACTAATAACAAAACGTTTTCTAATTCCTATGTCAATTAGGAATCTAAACAATATTGGCATTGAAGAAGAAATCATAATACGTTTTTTCCATCGTAATAGCAAAGCTTCCACAGCCGTATTATAGAAAGAGTTATGCTGACCTCGTAGTCAAGGAAGGACATTGTGATTTAATTCTTCGTTATTTGATACTTTACGTCAATTGTGGAATTGCTTCAAGAGTTCAAATAAATGGGAATCACTCGGGGATAATTCAGAACTATATGCTGGGTGCCCCATAATCTTCCAGCATAACTTGCTTAATATTGTACCCTAGCGTTGTCTTGTAACAATATGACTTTCCTGAAAAGTTTTACGGGCCTGCTCTTGCGAATAGCTTCGCGCTTTAGCGTTTATAGGTTCCAAAACACCGAGTCCATGACTTTACCGGTTGATAAAACGCTTTTGAATTTTTTGGACGGAGGAGATTTCTAACTCCGGTGTAAAATGATGCACCAGAGTTTTGTTACAAATCGCTATCCGCTTGAGACAATTACTATCTTCCAACTCAAAATGATGCAAATGATCGGTATCCACAGAAGGGCGCCAAGCCTTAACCTTTTCAGGATCTACCTAGCGAAATTTCAAATGGTCATGGGTTAAGACCCATGGTAGAAGGAATATTTCGTACTTTCAGTCGCGTCCTTCTTAAAATAAACTTTTAAAAACGACGAAAATTCGCTTCAGTTACGGATGTTGTCGAATGTGATTATCTAACATATTTGAAACATCTTCACGGTCTTCGGAGACTTCTTTCCACCACACATATACACTAAAACTTGAAAGTTACGGCAGTTACATTTTTGTTTACTAAAAATTTGACAATAATTTACTATACCACATCCGACGTGACGAACTTGCATGAGATCTTATATTGTCACTAATGATAATTATGAAAATAAAATCCTACTATAGCTCATTACAAAGGTTGCTACATTCTGATTATGTACGAATTTGGTTGCTGACCTAGCCATACACGTCTTAAAAAATGAATTGCAAATCAATTTTGAACCATCGCTTTTTTTTCGTTTCGTACCACCTCGATGGGCTTCTAAGAATATTTTCGCCGTAACATAATTTAAATACAAAAAAAATATCAATCAGTACTTCTTATAATGTTCTAAACACGGGGTATTTATTCAATGTGACACTATTCAGGTGCAACACCGAATACTCAAAAATAATCGTGCTTCATTCTAGAGTTTAAAAGTAAAATAGACCTTTATACTGTTCCAGGGGTGCGTGCAGCGAGTAAACGTAAAATAAATTATAACTTGTCAGAAAAATACATGCAAAAATGTAGAAGAGTGACTGAAATGAACAGTTTAAGGATTACAAGAATTAATGTACAATTTTTAAGAAAGCATTAAAAATTTATTAATATGTTTATGTTAAAAACGTAATTTTTGATGGACCCTTGGATGCCGTTCTGAATATTAGTTAATTAATAAATAAAAGCCCTAAACTAAAATGTCGAATAAAGTAAACACCTTCTAATTAATTATTAAGACCGTTACATATAAAAGTAGCGCTAAATGAACATGGAATCATTTGTGTCGGAACAGCTGCGAGAGCAAGTCGTCCCTAAGTCAGTCTCATAACGCACCTTAGGCTCTTTTATTCTCGGATATGTGAGTCGGGTACTCAAGTCAGTTCGCGCCTTGGGCATTACTATTGCACCAATTGCCTAGTTAGCCAACAAGCAAAATAACAACAAAATTAAGATGGAAGTGGCCGGAGGCTCTCCGGGCTGCAGCGCCAGATCAAACCTGATCCCCGAGCCAACAAGTCAAGGTGCTAGAAGCACCGAAGACAAAGTTCAGTCTTTCGTAGTGAAAATCACCAAATATGAAGTTACAACGAGAATTCAATAACCGCATGGTAACACAAATCGAAGAAGGGAACGAGGAATTCCGCGCTGCCATTAATAAACTTAAAGAAGAACTGGGCAAATTCAACAACCCCATCGCAAGAGAAATCCCGCCTACCACGGAAAGAACACTTAACTCCCAAAGAAGAAGCACAGATAATTCACACAAGAAGAGGAAGGCATTTCCAGCGGAAGAACTCAATCCCACCATAAGCTCATATGAAGAGGACAGTCCCTGCAGCCTAGTGCCCATGAACTAATCCACACTAAGAAAGGAAGTGGACGAATTCCTTCCTCTAAAGATTCCTAGCCGTGCCACTAGAAACATAAGATTGATCGACTCCTCAGAAGATGAATTAAAAAAGAAAAAGGAGACCAAACCTACCCTCCCGCCCCGATCGTTTTGTGGAACAAAGAAAGTTATCTGTACGTCAAAAAAGCCGCCGAAGACAATGAGATAGAGATAGATAAAGCACACAACGCCAAAGATGGTGTAAAACTTTTCACGAAATCTTCCGAACAATTCCGGAAGATAAGGAAAGTACTCGAGCTCATAGAGGAGCCATGCCAGTTCTTCTACCTGAAGAAGGAGAAGGAGATGAAAATTGCGATTAGGGGTCTTCCCACGTCTATTCCGATTGAAGATATAGAAGACGACCTAGTCAATCAAGGGTTCCATTTCAACGCGATTAAAAGAATGGGAAACAAAAATAAAGTTTTCCCACTCCTGGTAATCAATGCAGATAAAACAGAAGAAGGTAGAAAGAATTTTGAGATCAGCCAGATTCTACATATAAAAGTCACAACCGAACCGAAAAGACGCCCAATAGCAGCATCTCAATGCTACAGCTGTTTGTTCACGTAGCGTTCAGGTGCACCGTCCCGTACAGATGCATGAAGTGCGCCGGCATGCGCCCCACCTACAAATGTGAAGTCCCTACAACCACAGCTCCGAAATGTTGTAATTTTTCAGGAAAGCACTCTTCCTGCGCAAAGGAGTACTCCTCAAACTCGATTAATCTGAACAAGAGAAAAACAGGCACTGCACAAAGGATCTAAAACGATTGAAGGAAAAACCTACGCCGGCGCAACAGCAAACAAAAACCAAGAAGACCAAGTAACCCGGAAACAATTAAGGAGAAACTTCTTATTAAATTAATTCCAAACATAGTTGAAAAAATCTTTAATGACAACACCAATTGTTAAAGTTATCCTATGGAACGCGAGCGGAGTCGAGGGCAAAAAATCCAAACTCGTACATTTTCTATACGAAAACGAAATTTCAGTGCTATTAATCACCGAGACGCCTCAAAGGAAACTAAAAATTCTTCCTGTCTGGCGATACAATATTCAGGGCAGAAAGAAGGGGTGCAAAAGACGAGGGCGTGGGCATCGCTGTAAGAGCCCACATCTGTGCTTTCTCAAAGCCCCACAATCGAGCATCGAAGGCACCTATATAAAAGCGAGGCCGATCAACACCGTCACAACCAACCTGGATCACCACAGTCTCGTCCAATTTCAAGGTCCCTCAATCATAACAAGGGACTTCAACTCAAAAAGTCGAAATTGGGGTACCAGAATACAAAACGACCACGGCGCCAAACTAGCCAAAGCAGTCATAATAAACCCCGAATGGCAAGTTGAAGCTCCCGCGGAAGCTACTTCAAATCCAAGCAATGGCAAAAGAGGGGAAGTTATCGACCTCTTCTTAACCAAACAAGTACACATTAGTCATGGTGTCCAGGCGCTTTGCCAACTAAATTCTAACCACTTCCCTGTTCCAATTAGACTAGATGAAAGAACACAGCCGCTGTGCCAACAACCAAATTTCACCTACAGCTCGTTCCGCATTTCCATTTCATGGAATATCCAATTACGCAAAATCTCTCTAAACCGGGGGATGTGGACGAGGCAATTAAAAGACTCTCCGAAACCATTCTCGGAACAATGGAGAGAAATAAAAAATCGCGAACCAGCAGCCAGGAAAACAAATAGGGTTTGAATAAAAGTGAAAAGGACTTAATAAAAAACAAAAACGACGCTTTGAGAAGCTGGTTAATATCCAAACATCTATATGATAGATCTAGGTTCAAAAGCTTACAGCAAAAAGTAGACAAAGTCCTTGTGCACAGAGAGAAGAGGGGTAGAGAAACGCAAAAAATCGATGCCAGGAAGAGACAGATGTTAACTAATAAGAGCCTTACGTAGGGAAGGAACCCCAAACCACCCTACATAGTGCGGTGACACAATGATTCTGGAGCATCAGGGAAAAACCGACGTCCTAGCAGACCATCTCGAACAACAGTTCGACATACAACTGGAAGCCCCAACCAACCTAAAAGCGGAAATGGAAAATACGTACACATTAGTGAAGCAGGCGTTAATATACAACCCACTCGAAATTGATGAAGAAGCGGTTAAAGTTTTAAACTCAAAGGACTCAAACCACGAAAAGCACCTGGAACGAACGGAATTCCTAACAAAGCACTAAAGATACTTGTACTAAATCCAATTACTGAAATTACTAAAATTATCAAGCCCAGCCTAGCACTCGGATACTATCCAAGCCCATGGAAGACGGCCAAAGTCGTTATGATACCAAAAAAGGACAAAGGCCAAAGTCAATCACAAAATAACAGACCAATCAGCCTGCTCTGTAGGCTTACCAAGTTCACCAAGAGTTTCCTTAATAACGAGATCCAAAAAGCGCTTGAAGGGAAAGGAATTATACCCTCTGAACAATTCATATTCAGAGCAAAGCTTTCGGCCGTACAGCAAGCGGCCAATTGCATCCCAGGCAATTAACATCGCCAAGAATAAGAAATACTTCATCCACGTAGTCATATTAGATGCAGAGAAAGCCTATGATAAGATATGAAAGGAAGCTCTTATCCACAAAATGGTCACGGACAATCAGCCATTTGAAATTACAAGGGTAATACAGTCATTCCTCGAAGACAGAACCTTCAAGTATCCTCATGAAAGAAGATTTCATCGATGAGGACGACCAAACAAGCCCTCCCTCAAGGGTCACCGGTTTTACGAACTTTATTCAACCTCTACGTATCAGATATTCCCAGATTTCAGGTCTCCAAAGGCATTAGGGTGTTTATAATACGCTGACGATACAGCCGTGCTGTTAGAGGCCCCGACTAGTCGCTCCTGCAAGGTCAGAAAAAAGGTCTGTCCAAACTCGACGCATACTTCAAAAAGTGGAGAATTAAAATTAATGCGGGGAAAACCGAAATCTTGGACCTTTCCCGTAAAAGAAAGAATTACATGACTTCAGGCTTCGGACACGCCCACAAACTAAAAAGCAGCGCCACCTATCTGAGCATCACAATTGATAGATAATTAAGATTCACAAAACACACTAAACGAGGGAAAGAAATGGCATACTACGCGGGCAAGAGACTCCAAGGACCACTTGGAAGACACAGTCAACTGCCAATCACGCAGAAGAATAGGATAGCCGTGGCAGTCTTGATCCCCATCCTAACATACGTCGAGGAAATATGGTGTGGCGGCTCGCCTGCGTAAGAAAAGCAATTACAATGGAACAAATTAAGTTCATGCGACTCATCTCGGGGGCATACAGATTCATACGGAACTCAGACATACAGAAGGACCTTAAGGTCACCGACCTTCAGATAAGGACAAGAACAAGAGGAGGTCTTGTGATAGACCGGCTAAGACACCACTCCGAACCCGAAATAAGGGAACTGGGGAGGAAGCTCTCCCGCTAACAGGCGCCGATCTGGCAGTCTCTACCGCTACCACTTCCGCGGTGGTGTACCGAAGCTAGTTTCAAATGGCCAACCCCCATTATGTAACGAAGAATAGGAAGTTAAAAAAAACAGAATCAATTGGACCTGTCAGTTCATCGACAAAGAGGCCAGTACGAAAGCTGTGCCAATTACCGAGTCATTGTTTGCCGCTTCAACTTTTGAGAGCATTAGTACATTTTCTTAAAGTCGGTGTATGTACGATTTTGACAACATCTAGCATATTCAAATCAAATTAGACCCATACGGTCAACCCTCTCTGCGGCAAAGGCCTATTCTAATTACACAAACAAGGAAACTTAAAATTACACCGACGTTATAAGCCATACTAATGAGAGTGTCGTTTAACTAACAACTCTGTTAACATCCGAAATAATTAAAAGCAATGGCTAAACAAATTGTACAACAATTTAGTTTTTTCGAATTGTTTATTTTGTTTCAAATAATTGTCTTAAACCTACAATTTATTTTGAGAATATACCCTGTATAGATATATTCTATTATATTCAAGTCTTAATTAAATTGTTACTAATAGATTTTTAGAACATAAAAATTAAACCATTATTGGTTTTATTTCAACCAATCCAGTAAAGTAATTGTTAAATTATTTTGTTTAGAATTATAAACCAGGTGTTCTGCACGCGTTAATTTATCTTTTATGATAGTTTTAAAAAAGCTTTTTGTTATTTTTCCAAAACACAATTGCCTTAGATGGGAAGAAGAGGGACGAGTAATGGTAAGCATAGCCGGCAGACATGTGTAGATTTGGGCCTATATTCAAATAATATATTTTAATACAAGTGTACAAGACAGCCTTCGGGTTTAACGTTGCAAGGGTTTTAAAGTCAATTATGCATGTGCATCAAACGCTATTTTTATTACACCATCATAATATATTTGTCAAATAACAGAATATTCTATAAATTATTTTCTTCAAACCAACTCAATTATTTTTGAAACAATTTATTTATAAATTTGAATGTTAATTATTTTTAAATAGCAGAAATAAAATTAAACATTAAAAACAAATCAAAATCACTTTTTATTTGTAACTGCTTACATGATATTTTCACATGTACATAGCAACTGTTGATTATAAGCTGTAAATAAATATGCCAATCTAGTAACTTTTAAAGTGCGCCATGTTTTAATAGATATTTACCATACAAGTATCGTAGAGTATAAGATTACGATACGCGACGGGAAAATTGTCAACCCGTCAAGTATCGTAATATACGTTTACGATACGAATATTGTACAACGTTTTATTTATTATCATAAAAGTAACTAAGCGAAAGTCTATAATTTAAAGGTGAAATTTAATGCATGAAATCATATGAACGAAGTTGCTATAGAAATTGTTTTCATTTATGTATGTATATTTGATTGACAAAAATGTGTGACATAAA
>JAHWXV010336872.1:0-19531 GCA_024586415.1 Phrixothrix hirtus
AGTCGTTTAACCAATCCTGTCTTAGAATTTTAAAAGTTTTTCTGTTTCTGTCTATTTCAGAATACGTTAAACTTCCCACGGATTCTAGAGAGAGATTGTCACGTATTTATTGGGGCTATTAATTTTTATTTTCATCTGTCTGCATCTCTTTAGAATAACCTTTTTCACTAGCGCCATGCACTAGTAGAACCCTTTATACTTGTTTTTATTTGAAATGCAAATATTTAAGAAAATATTTTAACCCTTACGTGCTATTTGACAAACTATAATATTTTCTTATGTTAATTACATGTTAATTAAATTAATTAATTAATGTGTAATGAGCAATAACTTTTATTTTTACTTTAAGTTCCAACGCAATCTGTAGACCTATTCTTGTAAATAGTAATTAAGCCAACGTAAATTAAATATATCTTTCATAGTTACATTAACCGCTTGTAAATACCACCTAAGTTTATATAATTGTGAATTTACAAACTTGTTTGTCTAGTACGCATGTCAATCTTTTGTAGAGATTTGTGAACGTGTTTGAGGTTTTGTTTTTCCGGGGCCTTTGAAATAAACATGTTGTATCAATAGTTTGTTTAAAATATGGTCTGATAAAATAAATTTGAAATAAAAATGTTGCCTAAAAGCGAAATTACTTAGTGTAATATATAATCGTTTTCATTAAAATAAAAATAATTATATAGACTTAAAAAGATTTTTTAGGATTAATTAATAATATAATACAATTGCAAACGTTCGAATTTCGACCATTTTTCTTTGGTAGTTACAACTTAGTTATTTTTCTTTATTCTTTTAGTTAGATTTCAATCAAGAAGAGTTGCCTTATTTCAAGGAAGCAATTGCAATCTGCATTTAAATATTGGTACAGGTTTAAATCGATGTCGGTTCCCATACACGCGGTGAAAGGTTTAATTCAGCTATTATCTCGTTACATTGTGTAAAGGTCAAGTGCCCATAATAAAAAGGGTAATGTTTTTTACTTCTTAAGCATAGTATTACAGTTTAATTCAATTTGTAACCAGAAAAATAAGGAAGAACATTCGACCTTGTTCTTCAATTCACATTAATAGGAAATTTAAATTTTTAAAAGGAATACTAATTTATATTACCAAATCTCAATTACATTCCTTCTTTGTTAAATTAATTAATTATATTTATTATAAAATATTATTTTTGGTATTAAAAATTTATAACTACAAAAATAAGTCAGAACATTATCGATAATAGAGTTCCTTGTATATTTTACCTAACTTAATTTTCAGTTTCTTAAAGAACATATTACATGAATGTGTATTTTACAGCAGTCTGCGTCTGCCCTTCCTTCTTCAAACAACGAAGTGTGAGCCAAATTCCTACATGCCGTTAAAATAGATAAGAGATTGTAAGTTACAAGGAAATCAATAATCGAAGCTCTGACGAACTATTTATTTGCATTCTTTGTCTCATTCCATATAAAATGTTGTTATCAATTTATGTTTCTTTAAATAATTTTATTATTAATTAAATTTTGATTACAGCCTCCTTGTTTTCTTTCAAGTGTGCATATGTATAATCCCCAGAAGCAAATAGTATCCAACGGTCACTATTTCACTATATAATTCTTTTATATCTGACGGAATCCACCGTCTGGTGTCCTTAAACTATAAACCGTTGAATGCTATTTAAGTGCAAATCTAACGCACCCTCCAGTAGAATCTCATAGCTAGCTAGCGTAACTAATACCCCGTTATAAAAACGAGGTAATAAGCTACAAGTATCGTTACAATATATGGCACCATCTATGATATTTATTTACATCTGAATTTATAAACGTTCCCTAAACCGCATTGCTTTCCGGGCTAACATTTATGATGTCTTACACTTTGATAATGTTTATATGTTCGCTTTCAGACCAGTTCATCTAAATCCAAATATTCTTCTTCTTGTTTACATTTCAGGGTAGGAGAAGAAAGCTCTTTACTTTTTAGTGACAAATATTTTCTTCTAGTGTATGATTTACTATCATTATTTAAAGATTTGAGACATTTTTATGTAAAAATTGTATATAAATATTTGATTCTTTGCTAAAATGAAAATAAGCCAAGCCTATAAACATAAATAACATAAAGCGTGACTTAGTTTTTTTCAATAGTTTAACAAGCATGTGAGATATTCAAAAAGTTCTGCGAATATTGAAATAACTGCAAAAAAGGATATATATAAGAATTGCCATTTTTTGGCCTTAGAAGTAAAGTCTACGATATATTCATCAGAACTCAAAAAGCTTTTGTGGGTTGTTCGAGAAAGTTTTGTTTAGGAATTACTTTCAGAGCTACTGTTACCTGGACCTAATTCTCCGGAGCCCCTTTAGTATTAATAAACAAAAAAATAAAGAGGAGGAAACTTTAGGAAGCATGTGGATGTGTTAAAATAGTTCGACGACTGGACTACACACCCTTCACGGTATGACCGGCAGGAAAAAATTCCTTATGAATGACTTCATCTTTATTGAAAAGTGTGATCAATATTGCCGTAAGCTTGGACCTTTGAAAGATATTTTTTAAGGAACATAGCAAACACGATGCGTGCCAATCTAGTAGTAACAAATCTTGTCGCCTATGGTAACGGACTCCAAAAAGAAAGGCCCTGGTCGCACATGCTAATTAAACCTAGGCAGCTTTTCGAGTGTCTTGCTTTTTTAGCGTTTGAAAGGATGTGCGACACAAATTATAAAGAAATGTCACACTCTGTCCTTCTTATGCCTACTTTTTCTACCATCAAACGGAAAGTCAGCCGCCGATCTTTTGTTAAAGTTCTTCGGAATGCTTGTACACAGAGAGAGTTACGTTTGTTGACGTCCGATCCAAAGCTGGTTTAACTTCAAGCAATTTCTTTCCTATGTGTAAGCATTTAACTCACTCGTATCAATATTTTCCCTCACAGCGTCCTTTCGGTAGAATTTTATCGATATTTTAGGCATCTCCGTCGTGAATATCCCTAATTAAAGCAGAACCCAATATTATGCTGTTTGACGCTCCCTATCGCACAGATTGCTGCAGCAGTGCATTGGTAGCCGCGCATTCTCAATGTTAGGGGCGCCTCTAGACAATCCTCTGAATGTTAGAATAGTCATCTAACATTATAGACACACTTGGTATTATTGGCAACATTAATACATCAAGGAAATTTTTGTTACTTTAAATATTCATAAAATTTTTCACATACTGAAGAACACCTTCCTAAGTCACAAAAGACTTAGCAGATGATTTAGTAATAAATTCCTTTATTTTTAGTAAATTTTGAAAAATCCTAACAATATATTTTTAATACATTGGTAAAACTAGATCAATTTGAAAGTTTGGCCTCTTCAATTTACTATTTTAAACACTACAAATTAAATATTTGTTATTTGTTGTCACTTTTAGTTGGCCTTAGCGGATATATATTTGCAAAGTTCTAAATGTAAATATTTCGATCCCCTCTGGCATCCTACTTCATTAAAGGAAATTTAGTTATATAAATTAACCCCTAAGCAAAGTTAAAGTGAAAGTAAGCAGGTAATAAAGTTTGAGTATATCTAATTACTATTTTATTGCTTTCCAAGCAACTTTTGTATAACACAGGTAGTGATTAAAACTTTGTAATCAATAAATGCTGAACGTACAATTTATAAAAAATGTACGGTATTGTGGTTTAATTAGTAATTTATCTCATTTACTCAGTAGGAAATTATATTGTGATATTATGAATATATATTTAACAACGGAAAATTTCATTTTCATATGGATATTCTATAATAAATGTGAAAGTTTACGAATTTATAAAATTGCTAGACTAGACAATCCATTGGCTGCAGCAGTTGAAAATATTGGCAAAGCGAACACATGCTATTATGTAAACAAGAAAGTGGAATATGTATATAAAAATTACATTTCAACTGTTGAAGCCTGAAATACGTCATTCTAGAAACAAAATCAGATTGATTTATTTTTAATATAAACAATGAAAACCCAAAGGAGTTTGTAACATGAACCATACAATAATTATATAAATATTCAATTTACATGAATGTCTCTTCATATAAGATTTATATAACTACAAAACTAACTTTTTGGAAAGTACATAAAATTTTCTAAAACAAATTAGCCTAGAAATATTTAGGTCGTTTATAGGCTAAAAAAGTTTATGTTAAGGTATTATACGGAACCTTATCAGAAATTTTAATTTACGTTTGAAATACAGTACCTATTATAAGACGGGTGCACACTAGATCATCACCAGACTTGCTTTTTCTTACATCTTAAACGAATTCGTCTAATATACAACAGCGGACATGTCCAGGAGGAGTACAATGGGTCCATTTAATTTCTTTTCAAAAACGCAGTATTCGATGTATCATAAATTATCTTAAAACAAGGATTCAATTCACATAACATAAAAATTTTGATTGTACATCCCAGTAATGACTTAAATTTTACTAATAGTGTCACAGGCTAAGATGAAAATAGAACATGCGGCAATCGCGGTCGAGTGCATCAGGCATAGCCAGCTAACTATAAAGAATGGTCGTGAGTTTACTGTGCTCACGCGTCCGAACACTGTAGACTTAGACTAATCGGGAATCTATGGACGCCACTAATTTCTAGACACTCCGCAAAATGGATGTTATTTACCCTTACCTGTAGACAAAAACCAGATTTTTTGCAGAAATTTACCGGCATGGGGGCTAAATAAGCTGAAATAAAGACTTTTGAATGATAAGCCACAATTTGGAGACTTTAATGAGGAGAGCGCATTCTTTTGACTCGCCCTGTATATTGATACGTGATATATAATAACAAAATTGATAACTATCAGACTTACAGCTCAATACATGAACTAACACTGTAAAAAACTGTACAATAATAAATTTTGAAATAGCTCACCCTAGACATCATGTTTGAAAAAGTTTCCACTTTTGAATACGAAAATGTGGTTCTGCAACATATCGATGTATGTTTAAAGGTAGATATGTAAAAAATTGCACATATTAAGAGCAAATCAAAGTTTTAGAAGCTGTTATATGCGTGCATAATACCAAAATCTGCTAAGCGGAATAAACAACACAGCGCAAATTCAAATCCGATCTTTAACATACCAAACCAGCTATATTTTTGCACATAACAGATTTTTTCATCACCTTCTGTTTATCTTTTGACATAAAAATAGCTTTCAATAAGAAATTCTGAAGCGTAAACTGGGACAACTTTGGCCCAGTTCTTTCAGTTTTTCAAAATTGATGTCACTCTTCCTTATATCTTTATTATAAGAAATTTATAAAATTCTTGGAGTAAAAGTGGGGGTTTTCTGAATGCATTTCTATACTTACTGTGTAATCTCCTTGGTCCATTATTTAAGCCAGCCAATGTTATCCCACCTTAATACAGTTTTAGGCTATTACTAGTTTTATACCTGTGGAAGGTACATTTTAATCAATGAATTAAATTTGCATTAAGCAACAATGTTATCTTTAGTGATAGACGAGGAAAAACACCAAAAATGAATAAAAGCTTTGAAAGAAATTACTGTAGATTTTGTGATCGGCCAGTATGTGGGTGGACTACGGCCACTTTTGTAGTAAACGCGTCCGCAATTCTTATCGACCCAGACAGGAAACGAGTTATATTTATATACAATTGCTATGAAAAATCCGATGACCTCATTTCTTATCAAAGTAGCAGGAAATGTATTGGATTAGCATGCGAAGCATTTTCATATCAGCCAGGAAGTGGGCCAGATTTATAATTAGCCGATGACCTCATTTCTTATCAGAGTAGCAGGAAATGCATTAAGATTAGCATGCGAAGCATTTTATTATCAGCCAGGAAATGAATTAGATTTATGATTAGTCGATGGCCTCATTTCTTATCAACCAAGACAGTAAATGTATTGAGATTAGCATGTGTAAGCATTTTCATGTCAGACAGAAGTGGGTCACAGTTATTATTAATAGAGTGTATATGTGTGAAAATAATTTATATGACATGAATGTTCAAGAAGCAAAAAGTCGAGCACATAAAACAATGACCCCATTGCAGCTTATCGAAACTCACTTGCGGTACCGATACCTATTCATTACTTGATAATGGATATTTAAACAGTAATCTTCGATCGATCATGAAAAGTCTAATAATTAGACATTACAATTATATCAATATAGTATTATTAATAATTTTGTTAATACCAACTGGGATTTAACTACATTAAAAGAGAACGTGAGCAGTTTGGTTTGTTTGAAACAATTACCTCATTTTCAGTTGTTAATAATGACGACGTCTAATAGATATAACAATTTACAATTAACTAGACGTAAGAATTCAGCGGGAGCTACTGGTAAATATATTTTAAGAGAAACTTAGATGCCTTAAGCATAGGCTAATAATATATATAATTTGTGCAAAACTTTAAAATAATAAAAAAAATGAGTTATAGAAGGTATTTTAATTTTTTCGAACCTTGTAAGTTGATAATCTATAAATAGTAATGCTGCAAAATTGGAAATGCTATAAGTGCATTTATGTGCAAGATAACATTTTCACTAACTTAATATTCTGTAATCTAAAATATGTTCACGTCACACTACCTTAATCATTGTCATATGAAAATAGGAAATGCAATTCTAATAAAAAAAAATGTAGTTTTACAGCATGAAAAATTTAACACTTTTACATATAACGAATTTTCAAACTGCATGCTTTCAAGCGAGCTTTAAATTGGAAGGCATTTTTACAACAGATACAGAATATTTTACCAAAACCATCAGCATAATGTTGGCTTTGCATAATTATCAAGTAATTTATTTTTGGTAAGATACGATGAAAGAACAATGAAACGTTTGTTTTTACTTTTCTTCAACATAACGGTAATAAATACTTGATTTTGGCGTTGATATCGTGGAAGGCATCTTGAAAGTTTATCTATAGTCGATTCTATGTACTTCCTTGAACAGTTGTCTCTCTGCAATTCCGGTCCCCGTTTTAGCAGTAAATTTCTTTTTTGTTCTAGTTTTTGTTGTTGTTAATAATATGCATGTTCTTGTAACCTTTGCTAGATTTTACTTGTTCGGGTGGCTCAACGTGACGTCGATAAACAGACGTTTTGAATAAAATATTTCTATAGTTCTCTCTGTCTTCTCGAGTGATTGCTGCTTCATTGGAATGTTTCATAATCAGCAGTTCGTATAGACCAGGAGTACCTTGAAACGTGTGTCCCTTTATCCTTACATCTTTATTGACAATTTCTACTTCGTCCTTACCAAGCATCCATTTATTTCTTATTTCATTGTAGGAAATGCCGTGCATTGTACCTATTTTATTTTCAACATCGCTTATCATAAGTTCCAAGTAGTCTCTAGGTAATGCAAGATATTGATGAAAAAATGAAGTGTCTCTCGATATATCAGCTATTATAGACCTCGATAATGGTGATGACGATTGCGATGCCGGAGGTGTGACAAAATCAAAATCTTCTTCCTTCTTTCCTATTTTATTTTCTATAGCTTTCAATGTTGTAGTTGTTTGAATGTTTTTAGTGACGTTTGTAAGCGGTTCTATGATAGGTTTATAGGCGTCTTCAGTTTATTTTTCAGCGAGCATCTTTTCTTGTTGTAAGATTTAATATTTACGCTTGATTGAATTTCGTGCATTTATAAGTTTACGTTTTATTCCTTTGTCTTTGTGATTCATATTCAGCAATTTAATCGATATGTTAACAGGTTACTGCTAATAACTGGTCTTGTTTGCAACTAGTCTGCCCACAACAGGTAACGGGTATTTTAACAGGCCAGTTCGCAACAGGCCGTTCGTAACAGGCCGTTCGCAGCCGGTCGGAAAACTGCTGGGTAACGGGCCAGGTAACGGGTCGGCTAACAGATGGGGTAACCGGTTTAGTAGCAGGTAGAGCAACAGGTCGGGTAACAGACAGGTAATAGGTCCGTCCATAACAGGCCGTTTGCAAAGGGCCGTTCACGACAGCTGGCTAGCAGGTTGCGTAACTGGTTGAGTAGCAGCTGGGTAACGGGTCGGGTAAGAGCCGGGTAACAAGCCTGTTCATAACAAGCCATCCGCAACAGGCGGTTAGCAACAGGTCCGTGCATAACAGGCCGTTCGCAAAGGGGCCGTTCATACAGGTCCATGTGCAACTGATCCGTTCATAACAGGCCATTTGCAACGGGTCCATTCATAACAGGTAGTAGGTATTTTTACTGTCCTGATACCACACCTCTAGTACATCAAATCATAAATGTTGCTTTCTCCAGATTTCTCTTCATCCAAGCGTGTTACCAACCCCAGCAGAAGAAAGCTACTAGATTTTAGGGGATATTTGAAGCAAGTATGTCCCAAGATTTGGAGGGAAATTTGAAATGCATCTGACCGGAGAAACCAATACAACAATGAGGTATGCAAGCTCGGATTACCGATGTATAATCTATGCAACTTAAAGTCCTCTGCAAAGGTACTCACGACTTTAATCCAGCTATTTGGGCATATCCAAGAAGCAATACGTCACGTGGTATACCTATCTAAAGCGAAGTTGATAAGGCACCTTTGATGTAAAATTGTGTATGTAAAATCACACTGAAGAAGAAATACGTCACGTGATACATCTATCTAAAGCGAAGGTGGTAATGCACTTTTGATGTATGCATTCCTGGACCTGAGCATGTTGAACTGCCACCTCAGAAACATGTTTGCGTTAATGTAAAAAATGACGTGTGTTTTTGCGTTCGCGCTTTATCTCACCGTACAGTATATCCTGATCCTGAATTCATCTCAAACCTAAACTTTCAGGATGCCTTCCACGATTTGAACACCAAAATCAAGTATCTATTACCGTTATGTTGTAGAAAAGTAAAAACAAACGTTTTATTGTTCTTTCATCGTATCTTACCAAAACTAAATTACTTAATGGTTATGCAAAGCCTACATCATGCTGATGGTTTTGATAAAATGTTCTGTATTTGTTGTAAAAGTGCCTTCCAATTTAAAGCTAGCTTACAAGCATGCAGTTTGAAAATTCGTTATATGTAAAAATATTGAATTTTTGATGCTGCAAAACTAAATTTTTTTATTAAAAACGCATGTTCTATTTTGATATGACAATAGTCAAGATTTAGATTTAGATTACAGGATATCAACTTAGTGAAAACGTTATCTTGCACATAAATGCACTTATAGCATTTCCAATTTTGCAGCATTACTATTTATAGAAATTATCAAAAAATTAAAATACCTTCTACAACTCATATTTTTTTATTATTTTATACTTTTGCACAAATTATATACATTATTAGCCTATGCTTAAGGCATCTAAGTTTCTCTTAAAATATATTTAGCAGTAGCTCCCGCTGAATTCTTACGTCTAGTTAATTGTAAATTGTTATATCTATTAGACTTCATCATTATTAACAACCGGAAATGAGGTAATTGTTTCGAACAAACCAAACTGTTCACGTTCTTTTTTAATGTAGTTAAATCCCAGTTGGTATTAACAAAATTATTAATAATACTATATTGATGTAATTGCAATGTCTAATTATTAGACTTTTCATGAACAATCGAAGATTACTGTTTAAATATCCATTATCAAGTAGTCAATTGTTATCTGTACCCCATTGAGATTCGATAAGATGTAATGGGTTCAATGTGCTATGTACTTGACTTTCTCCTTCTTGAACATTCATGCCATATAAATTATTTTCACACATATACACTCTATTAATAATAACTGTGACCCACTTCTGTCTGATATGAAAATGTTTACACATGCTAATCTTAATACATTTACTTTACTGTCTAGATTGATGAGAAATAAGGTCATCGGCTAATTATAAATCGGACCCGCTTCCTGACTGATAAGAAAATGGTTCGCATGCCAATCTCAATACATCTCCTGCTACTCTGATAAGAAATGAGGTCATCGGCTAATTATAAATCTGACCCGCTTCCTGGGTGATAGGAAAATGGTTCTCATGCTAATCTCAATACATTTCCTGCTACTCTGATAAGAAATGAGGTCATCGCCTTTTTTATGCCAATTATGTATAAATCTGATTCATTTCCTGTCTGGGCCGATAAGAAATGAGGGCATCTTCACCACAAGAGACGCGCATATTATTCACGTTAATTCCGATATTTTCAATTCTCTGTATGCACTTCCACGCCCCAAAATGGCCGACTCTCTACTAGTTAATTGTATTTCTCCTTGACTACAAAAGATGTATATGATATTTACGTCTAGTCCGAATTTTTAAATCGTAAATGGCCGACACCCCCACTCCCAAAATGGTCCACGCACAAAATGACCGACCTAAAAAATGAGTGAACTACAAAATGGCCGCCGCTCACCCACAAACTTGCCGATCACAAAATGGTCGACCTACAGAATGGCTGACCTATAAAAGGGCAGCCGTCCACCCACAAAATGGCTACCTCCTGTTACTTTCTAAATGGCCAACAACCGCCACTTACAAAATGACCTGCCCACAAAATGGCCGACCTACAAAATGGTTGACCCGCAAAATGGCCACCGCCGTCTTCTCCCACAAGATGCCACCCGCTGACTCCTGCCACAATATTGCCACCAAACTTCAAAATTGGGGTTACGTCATGTTTTGATCTGGAATGCCCATTGCTATGCTACAGTTTGCTATAACGATAAACGGCTGAAGATTCCTATATTGTGACGGTCAAAACTACGTTACCGAGTTTTTTCTCAACTTTTGATGGGCAGAAATAGTTTCGGCTCTGTTGTAAGATGTTAATAGTTGTTATTTATAAAATAAACGATTTGTTAGTCATTTCAGTGTTCACAGAATCTCCAAAGGTACGCTATTGTGTAATCATTTATTGAAAACCTATAGTTCCTTTATAAAGTTACATAATTAAATATCTTTGAATATCTTAAATAAATATTACGAGTATACCGTTATACTGATTGCGGTTCGTGTTGTCATTACGCACGGTTTTTATATCAAAAGTTGTAAATTGAGGACGCCATTTTTAAGTTCAGGTGTGGTTTCGCCTTTCAATAGTGTTTTTTGTCCCACGATAAGCGTTAACCATGATGACACTATATGCTGACGCCGGATACTGGATAAACGAGTAGACCTAGTACCTCCGATCGCCTACACTACTGCAGGCAGTATCCGAAGTGAGATTCTAGACTTCCTCGGAAATGTTTGGTTCTGACTCTCACGGACCCGACAAAATGTTTAGCCGTCTAGTTCATTAACTGCCGACTTACTTACCACCAGGCAGCCGTCCACAAACTAAATGAAATCTTGTTCTACATTTGAATTTTTCTGTGTCAATCGTCCATTCCTGTTATTTTTCATAAAATGGTTAAACTAAGCAGAAGATTGTTCGATATCTCAATTTGAGTTTTATTCGGTAATTACTAGCAAGTTAAAACCTTAGTAAACGGCTCCTTTAAATTGTAAACTAGGTGTGTGTAGCTGCTCATAAGGTTTCGATTTTTAAGTTAGCATGATAGTTACAACTTACGCTTACAGTTCAATTAAATTTTCATAATTAACTTATACATATTTGCGTTAAGATTTAAACTTTAGATAAGGTTGTGGGGTTTTCAGATAGTGTGATTTACTTTGAAGTGTTACTGTAATTTTTGTTTAACAAATTTGCACATTATCTTGTACTATGAAGGATTTAAATATTTTTATCCCAAAACTCAAATTATTCGAATGATTAAAACAGCGTGTTTTTCGACAAAGCGCCCTCTGCCTTCAACCTTCATCTGTATGTTCCTTTTTAGTACTCATACGGCTCTCATTTAGCACCTCCTTGGTTTATTCGTCTGATTGTAAACCTGATATATTATGGTACCGGCACGTATTGTTTCAAATTTACTTGTTATTATACTGCTATCTCAGAAACCAATGGAGTAGAATATATCGTGCCGTTGGTATCTAAACATTAAATGAGTCTAAAGCTCAAAGGGCAATTACATTTTTGCATGTGATACACCTACTGGAAAGGAATATAGATTACCTTTGTTGTAATTTATATGACCCTAGTTGTAAGCTACGTACAGTAAATCATACTTTTGATAGCTAAATATTAGTCACCCTATAGCTTAAAAGAAAATGTCAATAATCTTTTTGCATATGACACGGGTTCCTAAGCAAATATAAATTAGTTATTATTATTATTTATATATTCTAAATTTTTGGTCTCGATTGGATATTCGATTTGAATACAAGCGACTGGCACTTAACAAAATATTCATCCTAAATGTTCAAGTATTGTAGATTTACAAATTTGACAATTTTTGTGGTTAGCAGATGTACTGGCCTCGATCCCTCTCCGACAAAACACGACTTCAAACCAAATTCGCCTTGCTGAAAAATATCCCACCATCATAATATATTCGCTAATTTCTTCCAAGTGAAATTTGAACACCTCCAATAAATGACGAAATTCAAAAGCTAAAGCTCTAAAAGATAATTTAACGTGAATTATTTTGGGTAAACGAATTTTGAAAACAACTAAAATTGGTTATTGTAATTAAACAAATCAACAAATTAAAATAAATAGTATACCATGCACACGTTTAAATGAACAAACGAATATTAGATTAGGCATTGAATCCAAAATGAAACTCTAGTAGTCGCAAAAATAAACGATAGCTGTGCTTGATAACGAAGTTAGATATTTTCTTAGAAATACTTGCGTTTATTCGTTCCGATTTTCTTATTCTATTATTTAAATAATTTAAAGCCGCTGACAAAGTTTTAGATTTTTGGTTGTTTGCAAAGGCGTGTTCCTAGCTAATCAATAATTATTTTTATTTTAACAGTGTTTATATGAATAATTACTGTTGGTATATAATTGTGAGCATAGAATTGATAGTATATGGAGTAACCTAGTACAAAGATAAAATAAATGATTAAACTTCCAAGTGATAATTGATAAGGCAGAAATAATATGCATTGATGAATATACTTAGTTTATTTAGAAAAAAGATGAGATTACTGATTTCTGTAAATTTAATAATGAAGGTGGAAAGTTTTAAATATATTTAGTTTTCAAGAAAATTGGTAACGAACATGTTACACGAATGTTACGCGAATCTCAAATACAAACGCTGTTTTACCATAGTGAACTGAATATCTAAAAAAAATTTAAAAAGGAACGGAAGTTGATGAATAGACATGTAAGCATTATCTTATAAATTAGGTTATTAATAAATGCTTAATAAAATCCCCACCATTTATTTATTTTTTAATTTTCTTAAATGTCAATATCTAAATATTTTTCGATTTATTGTATGAGAAAATATGCCACTATTTGTATACACTGCATGGAAGTACAAATGGCGACTTCCCATTATTAGTTTAAAAATTTACACATAATCGCTTAATAATGTATAGGTGGATGAATACAACCAAATTGTTTAGAATTCGGGTCACACACGCACTATATAAAGAAAAGCATAATTCTAATGAACTTAAAACATAATATAATGACTACATCAATCTTACGTTATCCATATTTTTCATTAATTTAAAGGAATCAATTATTAGCTGCATACATCCCCTGATCAATTATTTAAACAAAAAATAAAATTGAAGCAGTATAGCATCGTATCGGGTTCTAGTGGACTGGAGTTATTTAAAAAAGCTAAACTTCGAACGAAGTCAGGGAACTTTAAATTTTATGCGACATTGTAGACAAATTAAGTCTAGCACGTACTTGTGATGAATTAACGGCGATTATTTCAACCATTTATTTCTTAATAGTCCGACCTAGCGGTACTAACGTAATATCTTAAATTCCCTAACTTCGACCTGGTGGTTGAATCTCAGATTTTCTTTAAATAGTGTGTGGGATGGAGAATTGTAGTGCATTAGTTTTAAAACAGCGTGAATACAAGCAAAAATTTTAACACCCTTAACTTCAAGGACATTTTGAAGTAATCCTATATTTAGTAAAACTGCGAAACTACTTGTATTTGTCTAATTATATAGGAGAATAACTGCTATTCCGCCTCATTTACGCTAATTTTCTGCAAAAAAGAATTCTAGAACACGGAAAAACGATTTTATTAGTTTCCTGGTTCATTGAAATCAAAGGCAGGAGAATCGATGCACGCTTTAAAATTTGAACAAGATAGCAGTTATAAAATCCCGTATACTTTGATTAGAACATTTTGCTTAACACATTTGAAAGTAAAAATATATTAACGAATTAGAATATGCTATATTAAAAGGAGCAAACAACCCCAACAAATTTTCAGCAGCGCACGCCTACGCAAAATAAAATAACAACTCCAATTTGTCAAATAAAATAAAAACTAAGAAAGGATCATATATATTTCGAATTAAATATTTTCGTTTATCTCGCCCTTGAAGAATATTTTATACGTGTTTACTGCGAATGCATTAAATAACACTTTAAAATTTAGGTTAAATTGAGTATTATTTATGTTAGTATCAGTGCTGTACATTCTGTGTCAATACAGTACTACAGCGCCGAAGTAAATAATATTAGGCTACACAGGGAGGCCATGATATAAGACACATTATTTTAACAGCGTTTTAATATGCACGACAGTAAACGCTTATAAACTATGTGTGTAAATTGCATATTTTTCGAAATACTTGCAATTTTTTGTTTTCAGCCCGCCCGTGCTTTTTAATTTGGACTACTATATTCAAAATGAAATAGCTGGTCATCTATACATCCTTAACCAATAAGCGAAGGCGAACTAACCGTATATTAATTGTGCAAGTTTATAAAATCTTTAAAATAGGAACAAGGTTTTTACTTAACAGATGCCATTTTTAATATTTAAATAAGTTTCTACTTTGCAAATCCACTTTAACACGAAGTTAAATTATTTTTAACAAATATCTTCATATTAATTTTGCAATCACTTGTGTTGTATACATAATTAATATGTTGTGAAAAAAGTTAAAAAGAGTTGATAAAATATTACGTAATTTATATACAATAAAAAGTACCTTCAAATAAATTAATGTAGATTAAGCATATGCCAATTTCAGATATTTATCAAACAAGTTTATAATAAGTAATGCATAAATAATTGTAATTAATAGGCAATAATGTTATTGTACAAGCTAACTTGGACGATTTAAGTGAATACGCTAGATTATTTTTTATTAAAACAGCTAGAGACCTTGATTCGAACAAGCACATTTATACTAAACGTAAATGGGAACTTTATCAACAATAACAAGTTGTACTATTGAATACCGACACAATTTTAAACAACTTTTACTTTAAACTTTCTTGATAAATATCTTCATATTATTTTCACTCACATGTGCTATGTATAATAGAAAATTTGTAAAAATAGTTAGACATCTAAATGGTTGTTAGCAAATTTGATAAAATTTTGTATAATTTGTGTGTTCCTATAAATTAGTGTGTCAATTTAGGATATTTATCAAATAAATTTATAATAATTAATGCCTATATAATTGTAATTAACAAACAACAGTGTTCTACTGCCTATAAGTACACTTAGGTGATTTAAAGAAATTGGTTAGACTTATTTTTATTAGAACAGTTGACAACCTTGACGCGAAATACTACTTTAATAGTAAAGGTAATGTGATACTTTTTTAACAAAAACAAAATCTAATTTATGTTTTTAAGTACTCTTCGTGGTAAAGAATATACAGGACGGTATTAATGATAGATTTTTGCGCGAAAATTTACAAAATTTTATTTTAAATTAGATTAAAGATTTTTACAGATTTATGTCCACAAAGTCTTGGATACAAGTATGTTAGGTAATGTTTCCTATATCCAGGACACCTTGTATAGAGGGCTGGCAACAAAGGCAATAGTAAATTTAGTGGTACATTATAAACACAGTCCTTTGGCTTTAATAGCGATTTTATAATACTATATTCAATTAATTTTAGATCGTTCTTAATTAGTAGCTACATTTCTACACAATATGACAATATTTCATAAACCTCTTTTATAATTTTTTCCAAATCACACGTATTTTATGGTTTTAGGACGACCCAGCAATTGCTTTAATGTATATAAGTTGGATATCCCAAGCCGCTTCTAAAAATCGTGAATTTTATATAAAATATCATCGTAAAACTTGAAATGAGAATTTAGATAAGTTCACATAAATTGCACATCTCTAAAGTAACATGATTTTAAAAGAGGATAGACGTAGATATCTATAGATGATCATTCTATTCCAGAAAACAAAAAAATCGCATATATTTTTTTCCTATCAAGATAATTTACACAACTGCATTTAATAATTGAAACCCCTTTGCAACTCACATTCTTTACTTGAAGCGACTGCTATACAAGCTTAAACATCAAAAATAAAAGGGATGAACGTCATCAAGTATATAAACCACTTACAACTTAAATACCCAAGTTATCAAGTTGTCGTAAAGCTGCACATTGTGGAGATAGTAAAGTAAAGTATATCAAACTCGAGTAAAAATGCAGCACAATGGACTTACATAGGAGCTTTAAGTAAATCCAAATTGAAAGACGATTAAGAAGTATGGAGTTCTTCATTAAAAAGAGATTAAGAGATGCTTTACGGTAAGTGAAAATTAATTTAATTTGTTTTCTAAAACGTTACTTTTGTAACTTGGGCACTTTAATAAATTTTAATTAAAATTTTGTATATTATTTAATCCTAGACTTGCGAATTGTTTTGAAACTATCCCTTAATTAAACTTTATCCCTTTTCAACTGTTTGCTGTCGTACTTCAGACAAAATATATTCTTTTTAGACTATGAAATGCAAATTACGAATATTATACATTTATTTTATGCGTAATTTTAGATAAAATGTTTCTAAGCAACCAAGACGACATAAAGCAGATGCTTGTTGTTTTGTTTCAGATGTTGATAATAGCATACCTATTTTACAAGCAAGGTCGAAAATAATTTTAGAATCCTAATTTTTTAAGGTTGTAAACGTTTTTATCTTAGAAAAATATGTCTAGTATAAATTATTTACAGGTGTTACTAAATAAATTGTTACCTTCGTTTGCAGAAACATTCTATGCAATAAACCAGTTTGTAAGTCAACGTAATCGTAGGATCCTAAAATAACTGTAAAAGTTGTCAGAAGTTCAAAATTGTTTTATAATTTTTTCATTGTTTGTATATACAGAGAGGTCGCATGAAATTGCCCCCCCCCCCTAATGTTGGATTGAATAGAAATAAGGATTTGAAATTTTCAGGATTTAGTTTTGACAATAGTTTCCAACTTTTGCACGTAAAAATTATAATGTGCAAGTTTTAGATTTTAAGGGGTGGGAATGGGGCGTAAAATTTTAAATAGCAATATGGACTGAATTATTTTAAACTCGGTAGATACTGCAAATCTCTAGATAACAGTAAAGTTTTGCAAAAATTGAACATACGATTCAAACAAAAATTATAAAGGAAAGTATTGTAAAACATACCAGCATCGATCACAACAGATGTCTAAAATGGGCTTCTTAGACTTCCTGACAGTAAAACAATCTATTTGTTATAAACAAAATAAAGAAGAAGATTCCTCCTAAAAATGGCACAAATTTTAAAAAATTAATTCGGCACAAGTCAAAAGCCATGAAACTGCAATTTGAACAATTCTAAGACTTCTCCCCATTTTTAGGAGGAATCTTCTTTTTTATTTTATTTATATTAAAATACCTCCTAATATAAACAATAGATGGCTCTGACATTGTTTGTCATCGACACCCTTACAGGTCATTGTGCTTAAAAGGATATTTTGCATTTTGAACGAGCGTGCACAGCCACCCAGCACTGATGAGCCCCACATAGGGCGAAACCATGGGTCTGCTGGTGCTGTGTCACGCTGGTTGAAAATGCAAAGTTTTATATTTTTACCTATTTAGTTAGGTTATAAAAATCTTTTGGCGAAAATTCCTAGAATTGTTCATATTACAGTTTCATGTCTTGTCACTTGTGCCGAATTAATTTTTAAAATTCGTGCCATTTTTAGGGGGAATCTTCTTTATTTTATTTATATTAAAATATCTCATAATATAAACAATAGATGACTCTGCCATTGTTTGTAATCTACTTGTTGTTTCCTGATACACATTATTAAATATTTCCACGGGGATATTTTTACATTCAGTTGTTATTCTTTCTCGTAACTCCCTTAGAGTTGGTACTATATTAGCTTAAACGGTGGATTTTTAAATATACTCAAAGAAAGAAATATAACGGACTTAATTAAAATGATCTCGCAGGCCATTCGATTGCATGGGGGCGACCAATCCAGCACCCTGGAAAATATTGGTTTAAAAGTGTTCGGGCACGATGATAAAAATATGTAGGAGCTTCATCTTGTTAGTAAATAATATCCATTTCAAATTCGTCTGGATTATTTCCGACTGTATGGACAATCAAGGATTCAATTGCCATTTTCAGAATATGTGCATACATTTCGCCTGTAAGATTTTCTTCGAAAAATAGCGGGCCGATAACATGGATTCCTAAAATTCTTGTCCAAAGACTTAATTTATTCGGAAATTGTGAATGGCACTCTCTAAATACATGAGAATTCTCATTCGACCAGTATCATGCATTTTCGTTATCTACTATACCAGTTAGGAAAAATGAAGATTCATCTGTAAAGCAAACTTTTTGAGATAGTGAGGATATTGTTTCGAATTAGTTGTCATTATGTCACAAAACTCTTCATGTGTCGTCCTCAGTCATTCCATTTAGCAGGTTCATTTTATAGGAGTGAAAGTTATTTTGCTTTAAATCATTTTTGCCGGTAGTACGAGGTACGCCGCATATTTCTGCTACAGATTTTGTTGTGATTGTTCAACCATTGCTGCAGCAATGTCTATTTGAATACTTTCAGATACTGGATGTTTTCCTGTACCTTTCTTCTGTGTTACAGCTCCTATAGCAACAAATTTTTCTACCAGTCGCCGAAAATAATATCTGTCGATTTATGTTTCAGTAAATCTTTCATTAAGCATGCGAACTGCTGCATGTAAATTTCTATTTGCCTCGCTACAAATGAACATCGCTTCAATCTTTTGATTTAATAGACAATGAAAATTATCAGCCATGTATAATTTTATTTAACGCAAACACACTTAATTAATATTCCGAAACTGATTTAATGTAATTGACATAGATAAACAAGAACACGCGGTATCTAATCAAAACTTGTTTTTATATCATCATGACTTCTCGATTAGGAATTGTAATCTATGCGGCAGAATATTAACCATGAGATAACTTCAGTTTGAGTCGTAAAATATTTACAAAGCTTTATTTTTGTCTATAAATTCGCAGTAACTACCGATTTTGATATAATTCAACACCTATCGCTTTTCAAAATTTTACACCCATCTCCGCCCCTTAAAACCTAAAACTTGCACATTATTTTTTTTACATCTAAAATCTGGAAATTATCGTCCAAAACCATATCCTGATAATTTCAATTAGTTATTCCTATTTAATCAAACATTATAGGGGGGGGGGGGGGAATT
>JAHWXV010336893.1:0-14790 GCA_024586415.1 Phrixothrix hirtus
TTTCCCGACAGTGTTTAGCTTCGCAGTACAGGAGAACCACGCCTCACTCCACTGTAGCTTTGCCGGCCGTTGCTAAAACACTGGTGTTTCTGCCACATGCCTTATTGCGATTTCGTCTTGTGACACTAGTCAGCGGAACTTTTTCACATATCAAAATTTCAGAATACGTTTCCTGTTACATATATGGTTGAGGATATGCAGAACAAATCAATTCTTAGCAGTTTTTATGAGTTTGAGCTACAAAAGTCCAAATATTCCGACGGTTACTTGGTGGAAAAGATCTTAAGACATCATGCTCAAGAGAATACTGTTTTCGTGAAATGGTAGCGTTTTAAAAATCCGAGATGGGGACGAGTGGAATGTATTTTCATTTGAAATAATTAAAATAAAATACTTACTATTATACATTTCCTAACTGCTGCATAATACAACATATCATACACTGTCGCATATATACTTCTATCATATTTGTATATTTTAAACTTATTTTGTGTTTTCATATATTTGTAACGCTGTATGAACTACTTTTTAAATAAATAAAATAAAAGTTGAGGAGAAATAATTATGTTTTATTTCATGATTCACGTATATTTTTTCATATTTATAAAGTGAAAAGCATTATAATAAATAATAAAATCGCGTAAAGAGCGCTTTGAGATACATTCAAAATTATCAAATATTGATATTAAATTTACAAAATACTCCAACTAATTTCAAAAAGGTAAAATTAAATAATATTTACAAATACTGAATGGAATTTACAAAATAATCTAAACTATTCTCAAAAAGGTTGATATATTTATAAAATTATGTGATTACTATTTATATAAATTAAAAATTAATAACTATTGGTATTAAATTTACAAAATACACTAAACTATTCCCATAAAGGTAGAACTAAAGTAATATTTACAAATCCGGAAAAATTTACAAAATAAATTAATTTAATTTCAAAAATGTGGAATTAAAATACAATATACGTGATTACTATTTATATAAATTAAAAATTAAACAGTCATCTCTTTATTCATCAATTAGCATGCCCCCAAGCTAATGTGCTACACCCATCAGAACATATAAACCGCTTATCGTCATTTCCGCTTAATTCAGTTTTGCAGTGATTAGTCGTATAAATTTGCGGTTTATGTATTCTGAAAAGGTTTTGCTGTATAAATAAAAAATCACTAGCATTTAAACCTGATTTATAGTCATTGCCACTTATATTATGCTTAATTACACACTTTTTCACCCCCTTTGCCTTTTTTTCCATGCAATGCGATCATTATATGTGGAATATGTGTATAATTTAGGGCCAAGCGCAACGATTTCGTGAAGAATTTTCCCGGTGGCTTCATCCTACATTAAAACCTTCCATGACTTTATTTAGTAGAGGGATATTATATTTATTATCAGGCTTAAAATTACTAGTATCAAATCGTTCAATATTGGCATGCATATCGTTATATAAATCATCAATTTCGATGAGTAATATAAAATTGTCCGTGTCAGTATAACAGAGTGTGGCATGATCCTTATAAGTCGGTTTAGTGTTATCATAATAAAAGTCATGCATTAGGTACTTAGATAATTCCAACACTACAAAATCGACGTAAATTTGTTTGTTGTATGTCACCTTCAATCTTTCCAATTGAATTGCAACTAAATTTTCAGTGTATATGGAGACGCTTTTCATATTTACTTTTGCTATAGGGCTTTCCGCACCGCGTCTTTTACCGATATCCTCCCAGTAATTTGTCAGTTTAACATCGACGCATTTGTCAACGTTCTCCATTGTCTTACCGTAAATGCAAGTGTCCATTAATTTGAAAAAATCTTTTTCAAATGCATTCCTAGCTCATTGTCGTAAATTTTTGTTCAAATCAAAATAGTGTTTTAACCAAAGAGATTGTTTAAATTTCAATATGCGATGAACTTTTGTAACTTCAAGAGCATGATTTAGTTCTTGCTTGAGATTCTTATAATGAATGACATCTTTTTCCTTATTATACAGATTCGCGATGAGTTTCTTATTTTTAAACCGTGTTTAGGTGGTATAATATTTTCTGGGGAAAAGGGTAAATCATTGTGGTTGTAATGAAGGTGGGTGAGATAATTCACGTCTACTTCCAAAAAATATCCCTCAGGCGAATTATCAGCAATATTTAAAACGTTAAAATTAGAAATTTCGGTTTAATTTTGCCACGAAAATCCACAATATGACAATAGTTACGATATTTCACATACATATAAATTATTTGCATCCCAGTATGCCAAATATGTTGAACGGTGATTCGGATTGTGATCTTTCATATATTTATTGTTAGCTTTGGCATAGCGAAGTGAAGCTGGACATATCTCCCCTCTAATACTTTTATGTACAAAATTACGCATATCGATATCTGTAAATAATTTTAATTCTACTTGTGTATATTTCAGCATAGCTTCCCAACTGAGTCCTGCTATTGTGAAATATTGGGCCGGATCGAATTTGTATGTGTTGAGACAGAGATTTCTAAATTCTTCGAATGCATCGCATAACAGTAACACGTCAATTTTAAGATATAAATTAGAATATGCGCCTAAATTTTCGCAATTAAACGTATTCAATACGTTTAGTGCATGCTCATATTCGATATCGGCAATGTCCTCATTGTTTAGTGAATTATAGAATTTTGTTTAGACGGCAGAGAAAGTTCAATTAAATGTTTGAACGAATCCATGTATTGATATGGAAAAATACCCTTCCTTCTGGGTAAACTAAACTCCTCAATTCTAGGGAAGAACTTCCGGATTTCGCATAATTACTCATCCTTCAAGTTTCTAGAAATTTTATCTAAGGAAGCGCTCATGAATCTAAAAATTGTAGTTTCATGAATCTTATTATTTTTCTCCATATAACTATCAACCACTAACCACTTCGTAAATTAAATATATTTCTCCTTATTTTCAGAAATAATATCTTTTTGCTCATTATCGCATTCTAATTCCTTTATGAATAAATTAAAGTCATAGTTTGACATATTGTGAAAAAATATTGGAATCATTTTTGGAATTTTATAATTTATATTACATTTATCATGTGCAGCGCCTATGAATTTTGATGTTAGGCGGTCATAGTCTGCTATTTTATCTGCGTAATTCAACTTCTTTTCGCAAATATGACAAATTCTAGCTGTGTTAAATATATGTTGTTCTTGCATATTTAATTGTTGCATTGGCTGCACTATTTTTAAATGATTATCATATATTCGTATAATATCTGCATAGAGCCTATCGATGAAGCTTTGGTGCGGTTTTCACGTGTGTATGTTTCATACTTGCTTAAGGAATCGTTATATGAACACTTGATGTAATAACTGAAACTATATGGCGTGTGAACATGGGTTTTATTCGTATAACTATTATGCGGATTGGGAATGGTTGTGTGAATTGGTTGTGAAGCGATTCAAAATCGGCATATACCACAAATGGAACTCTTGTTTTTCTTTCATACGAGTTAAAGTTTAAAATATTTTCAGGAACTAAATCATCGTTTTTATCCATCTTTGGTTCTTTTGATGGCATAATCGTGTAAATTTTATTACAGTCGTTAGCTTTATGAGCCGTTAACGCGGATTCTTTAGAGAAAAATGTAAGACACCCATCATATAAGAATTTCTTTTATTTGCATTTTGAAACCTACGTACTCATAAGACGCGACATGACTTTAATCCGTACATAGTGCCCGTTAATACCCTCTTCAATGTATAATGAATTTACATGTGTTTGTGGCACAGATTTTGTATAACGTAATGATCCGACGATATCGTAGCTTTTACTTTCAGAACTAATTCGATGCCGTATATATTTACGCTTATATTATTGTTATATAAAAATTAGGAATTAATTAATTCAAAACTCAATCTAGTCCATAAAATAGTAGAAATATTTATTTAACAAATTTTTTCACATGTTTCACCCTATTATGGGCATTTTCAAGTGATATTAAAATACAAGCAAGTCAATTGGAATGCACAACTTAATTAATCCACATAAAACGGTGTATATAAACAATTTTTGTAACACTGAATCACTTACACAGCATTAAAATAAATTAAAATTACCTAAAAATGTTTGGTTTTCCGTATATCAAGGTAAAAATATAAACGTAACGTTAATTTAAAATTTGCTAAGATATTTCAATTTCATTGGAAATTCAAATCCAGTTAGATTATGTACTTCTGATGATAACCGTGATTGACGGGATATAATGCGAATGTTATTGCCCGCGCGAAACACGCATTGTCTAAATTATCCACATTTGTGCATGCATGCTTTATTGAATCTGCTTTGCTAAAACAATATAAGATGACACCCCTAATAGGCGTATACCTATTAATATTTATCTCAATGCGCGAAATACCTTTTAATCTCCATCCGCTTTCTTTGCGTTGAAATTCATCGCTTTTGGTTTTAATGGTGGAACATAACTTGTCATATAAAAATGGTAGGTTATGTAATGATTGAGTTATCACGGTATATTTGGTATTAAACAATTTTATATCACCGAGAGGATATTTTTCGGAAATATAATACCCGAACAGTACCATATTGAATTTAATGCAACTTTGATCCGATCGTGATACTGTATCTATTGCATTAATTGCCGTAGGTTTAGTGGAGACTAAAAACTCATCAATATTAATCCCGCTACTGTTATTTCGATATGCGGCAATTCTACATTTGAAGCTAGTTTCTATTTCTAATGCATTATGATTATACAGTTTTGCGATTGCCGATAAATGTTTTTGTGTTCTTAAGTGTCCCCAATACTTTAATAAAGCTGTAAAGAACTCGCCACAAGTTTTACATTCCAGGTTTTTGGAATTTGATGGTCCTGTGGCGGTAAATTTTGCGTTCTTCTCAGGTGGTTGCATCATGCCTTTAATTCAGAAATTATTGCGTAGATGAGCAGCAAAATCCACTCCACTAGCGAAACTTTTACCGCACATTTCACACACTTGCCATGTTTCATGTTGTATTGCGTTATGCCTTTTTAAATTATCCGCACGCATGAAGTTTTCATTACATAAATTGCATGACACGGTTTACCACTCACGCACGATTTTAAATGACGCTTTAATGCATCATTTCTGCTGATTGTTTTTGCACACTTAGCACATATGAACATTGTTTTAGCTGTAACAAAAAATTTATTTTAATAACTAGATTATTTAAATATATCAAAATTAATATATAATATTATGTAAAATTATAGGAAAGTAATATACTCAAATTTTTTTTAAACGGAGCTGAAAATTTAGTATTTGAATAATCGCAATAAATATAAACTAAGAGCGTTTTGGGAGTGGCCAAGTGTACCAAAAAATATATTTTAATTAAATAGATAATATTTAAATGCAACAAAAATAATAATGTTTGCGTAAAATTCTAAATAGAAAATTAAAAAATACCTACATTTTATAATTGTTGATAGAAATTTCAGTACTTGAAGAATTGTGATAAATGCGACATAAGAGCACTTTGAAAATGGGTAACTGCAAGAAAAATATTTTAAATAAATAGACAATATTTAAATGCAATACAATTTATAGTGTTTACAAAATTATAATAGCAAAAATAAAAATATACTGATGAAATATTATTCTAAACAAAGCAACAATACTTTGAAAATTGTGACGGCTGGAAAGATTCATTCACTTTGAAAATTTATGTACAATTGAAAAAAATCTCGCAGCATAGCAAAACATAGCTGCCCCGAACTATAACGGTAAACGTTTATGCGTGTTCCAACACGCAGAAGATGGAAAAGTATAAATATAATTTCTATGTTAAAGATTTTGAAGTTAAAAGCTTTACAGCTTTTTTTGGGATAAAACTTTAAATGTATCTTTATATTTAGAGATACTTTCATAACAAAAGTGACACCACAGCTAAAAGCTGTACGTCTACTTTGCTAAATTGCATTCGAAGGTTTGGAAGATCTTTCTTTCAATTAGGTGTATTAGAAATGCATCGAATTCCATTAAAAACCTTTTCTTGTTGTCTTAAATTCATGGTCGAATAGATGAATTAAATCTTTATTTTAAACTATCTTTTATAAAATAGCTAAAACATTTCATAAGCTATTTTAAAGTTGAAGGAATTGACAATAATTTAATTTATGCCGCAATTGAACCTTAATCGATTCTACTAGCTGAAAATGTATTCAAAGCCATCACAGTTATTTTAAATATTCGAAAAAGAAGTCATGAAAGTGACGACATTGTTATAAAAATAGGTAAAATGGAGTAATCCTTTTTGCCCCTCTAAATTGAGAATTTCACGGTTGATTGGTTTACATAAGATATATCTTAAAGCGGCAAACCTTTATATGTCTTAATATTCTTAAAAATTCATGATTTGAAACTTTCAATTAAATGCGAAATAATTCATCAAATTATTTTTCAAAATCGAATGCATTTGTATATAACATTATGAGAAATTAGGTTTTTAAACCCTGTTATAGTTGGAAAGCTGTTAATTTAGTTAAAACTTTGCGTTTAATTGATTTTATAAGAATAATAAGAGATAACTACCTCGGGATATTATTAAAAAATTAAATGAATTAAAAGTTTTAAAAAAACGTTCATGCGTGTAATGGGAGAAATAATTAAATATTCGCATATAAAGTATAAATATGATTGTCAAATAATATCCCTTCGGGATATTAGGAGATTCAACACTATGAAAAATTGCGATAAATGATTGAAACGAAATATCGTAGGATATTATTAAAAAATTTAATGAATTAAATGTTTGAAAAAATAGCGTTCATTCGTGTAATGGGAGAAATAATTAAATATTCGCGTATAAATTTGATTAACAAAAAATATAATTATCAAATAATATTCCTTCGGGATATTAGGAGATTCAACGCTTTGAAAGATTGCGATAAATGACTGGAAAAAAATATAGTGGGATATTATTAAAAAATTAAATGAATTAAGTGTTTGGAAAAATAGTGTTCACGTGCGCAACGGGGAAATAATTAAATATTCGTGTATAAATATAATTATCAAAAATATCTCTTCGGGATATTATTAATTAAACTAAATAATTGATTGAATAAAATGACCGAAAATGGCTGAAAATAGAATGGCTGTTAAATGTTGTTCACGTGTGTGATGAAACCACGTCTCAAAATGGCGGGAAAACAAAATGTCGGAGACAAACATGGTGGATAATTCCCGTCCACATGGGTGGGGTTGGGTTAGGTTAAGTTAGACCACGCCTCGGAGGTGACTAGGTTAGACCACTCCCCATGCGAGTTAGGTTAGACTACGCCTTGGGATGTCGAGAGGTGGGCCCAGAATCCATTAATAATATCTACTCTCACTATACTGCACTGAATTGCGCATGTTTTAAGTTATTGCTGCTGAACTTAAAATGCGTAGCAGAGCCCTAGAAGAAATACCTTAGCTGGGGTATAAATTGGAAAGGCAAGTAATTTACGGCGTGTCACCTCCAGGGCTTGCCAAACGTCTGCCACCGTATTACGAAAGTACGATCATAGAAAAGCTGTGTTACGAAGATCTGTTGATGACATTATGGAACCTAAGGAAACTACTTTGTGGCAATGGCGATAGAAAGTTGGACATACCAAAAATCAGTTGTGCGTTAAGCCACGTGCGCTATTGTTTCGACACAGTCCATTTAGATCTTGATATGTAGTTCAAATCCAAGGGAGGTCCTGTCAAGGTAGAAATCAGTTGATTACCACTTTTACTGTGGCATGGACCGTAGGATACGACTATCGAGGTAGAAAAATTTCAACTGTACATACCGAGGTTGCTGTTACAGAACGCAATTGCCTTAGGCAGGGACAGTGTAACAAAATTACCAATAACATTTGTAATAAGTCATAATGTTTCGATTGTTGAAGAATATTCTAGAGATTATAGTTTGCATATAAATACATGCATCATAGCGTAGGCTAATAGTTCTGAAATTGTTATTGGGGTGTAAATATATGTAAAGATACATTATGCGTTATATACGAGGCTGTTTCAAATGAAATCCGGATTGGGTTTAAAACTGTTTTTATTGTAAAAAATTACTATCAAACATATTATTTCTCTTGCCTCTCAATACACCTTTTCCACCTGTCGACCAATGCGTCAATTCTATCTGAGAAAAACTTTTTTGGTGCTTGCGAAACCATTTATGCACCACACACCTTATGAAATTTAAGGTGGTCCACAGCAATATTATAAGCTGAAACAATGCTCACATTAATTTTTGAAGCGACTTCATCAAGTTTAATTCGCCTGTTTTGATAAATCAGCTCTTGACCACTGCAATCTAACACGATTCACCTGTCCCCAGCGCGGAGCGTCTCTCACACTCTCAGTTCCATTTTTAAATTTATTAACCCATTCAAAAGTACTTGAACGAGCCATACAACTTCCTGCATACACATTTATCACTCTTTTATGAATTTCAGATAGATTTACACCCTCAGAAGTTAAAAATCTTATAACTGAGTGCATTTCTTCTCTGGTGCAATTATTTAGTGACGACATTGTAACAATTATGATAGCTTGGTGCTGCAATTTTTTTATCTAATAAACCCAGGTAATTACTTTAAAACCTTATTCAATGTATTTTGTAACGGGGGACACATTTTCATGCACTACAGACTTAATCCGGATTTCATTTGAAACGGCCACATAAATAAGGAAATAGATGATTAGTATAAGGGCAGTTCTTTCCAACCTCCGATCGTGCAGGTAAACAATCAATCGGGTGGTAGGAGGTGGGTATAGGTAGAGGGCGACTGTGCATGTTCCTTGATATAATAAATGCCACTTACAACGTCATTATGCCATTGTGAGCTGAGTTGAGAGCACGTAAAATGGCTGTTACGATTGACTCTCCCACCAAGTACGAGTTGCGTAGTGTAATTCGGTTTCTTCAAACTGAAGGGAATAGTGCAGTGCAGCTGAAATTCATCAAAGAATGAGCTTGCCATACAGTGCCAACTTTTCAAAATCATCTGATACATGGCAATTCCCGATCTGACAGTAACTCAACAGATTCTTGAGCAATTTAGATCGAAAATTTTTTAACTCCCGGTGTATAGCTCCGATTTAGCGCTGAACGACTTCCTCCTCTTCTCTGAATTAGAAAAATGGTGAAGAGCGCAGAAGTTCGGGACTATTTATAATCTTCAAAACAACGTTAAGGACGATCTCAACTCACTGGCGTCAATATTTTACGAAGAGGGGATTGCAAAACTTGCCCTCAGATGTGACAAATGCCTCAATCTTCACGATGATTATGTCGAATAGTAACCGTATTTGTACCTAACTCTTGGTAATAAACTTATTTACTTATTTCCACTTGTCTTTGTTTATGAACTCTCGGTGGTTTAAAAAAATCACCATCGTAAATTTATAATTAATTGTTATTATTATAAAGGAATTAGAGAATCGAAATATTTAACAAAACAACTTGCCAGATTTGTTAAATACTAAGAAGCTCGTTATTCCACTATTATATACGAGGATCGTCCAGAAAGTAAAGAACGTTTGAGCATCACACGCGGCGCCGAACCCCCATAACCGCGATAGAATGTGCGCCGGGCAGTTCGGGTCGCCGCTTCAGTGTAAGACGAGTTTCATTGCAGTAATGCCACACTTGTGTGCATTGTGATCATTCTAAATGGCTATGCCAATAGAAAATACCGCCAAATGTGAAGTGAAATAATAAACTCAGCGGCTTACATTGAAAGTCTGAACGCTTTTGGGGCGCTATTCAGTATAAAAGGCGCAGACTGTTGTCGTTGAAGGTGGTTTTGATTCACGACAATGCTCGACCTCACACTAGTGCACAAACACAAGAAGAACTTCAAAAACTTAGGTGGGAAACCTTCGGCCATCCTCCTTATAGCCCTGACCTGGCACCAAGTGATTTCTATTTATTTCCAAAATTGAAGGAGTTTTTAGGTGGAAAACAGTTTAACAACGATGGAGACTTCAAAGAAGAAGTAACATCATAGTTCCAATCTTTCGTGGGTAAAGAATACAATATTGGTATCGAAAAACTGGTTACACGACTCAACAAGTACCTTGACAGCTACAGCGATTAAATGTCATGTTGTAAATAAAGTTTTATGATGGTATTTTTTGTTTTTTCTTACTTATAGCAAAACATTCTTTACTTTTGGATGAGCCTCGTCTTAATTCATGATGGTAGAATATTTATGTTACGTGTTTTCGAAAATCGACCATAAAATAGTAGATTTGCTGTTTTAGTAAATTTTATTGCAATTATTACAAAATACATTTAGTAGTGATGTTCTAGTTTTAATATGCTATTAATTAACTGATATATAAATAAAATAAATATAACTACAGTATTTAAAACGCTGTTTCATTTGATAAATTAGTCAAACCTAGAAATATACAATATTTAAAACTTGGCAAAACGCAACGTAGAGCTACCATTGTTTAAAAATTTACACCAAATATTCTCCCATGCCACATAAAGGACCTTATAGTGCATATTATTAATTAATAAGTGAGATTACATTCAGTAAAGGTTAAGTTATCTGTGGCGTACTACCTGCTGTTTGAAAATATCAAGTTATTCAGCAATACTCCAAGATGCCCTAGTAATAATACACTAAGATTTATTCTGTAAATTTGACAATTCTATTAATATATTAGTTATGGTATTCATACGACTTATTTATTTAAAAGCCTCTATAAAACATACGAAATTTCATTAAAGAAACTTAATTACAAATCAATAAATTAAAAGGATAATAAGGAAGATACATATTAAATTACATAATATTCATATTATATTAGCACAGAATTGACTAAAGACCTTAAAAACAGTTTGTAAAAAGATTTTTCAGTTATTTTTTAAAAACAGCAAGCGGACTGCGCAATGTTCGCATTTAGATAATTAGCGAAATATAAACTAGGAAATGATGCCCTCATTGTGATATAAGAAAGGTTCATTATAACCATTATTCTAAAATGTAATATTGCTACAAAGGTTGTCATTATTATTTTATAAAGGATTTATCCCACAGACGAAGCAAATGAAACCAAAAGCTTCAGGTTTTTGTAATACTTTTTACTAGAAACGTATAGATTCGCTTCATTATAAATCAAAGATAAAACGTAATTAATTAAAATTTTTCAGTCCTCGGATTGCATACAACTTAAAAACAAATTCTTAATACAAACTGTAATAAAAAGCTTTCTTCCTCGAGCACTTAAAAGTAACTAGGTACTAATTGGATTAATTATTGTTCAATAATGAACTAAGAGTAGAGAAATACAATTCGTTACTTGCACATTATGCAGAAAATAATACCACCATTCAGAATATCTGAAAGTAATTTACAAATCTAGAATTTATATACTAATTAATTTTGTAAATCTTGGTTATTATAAAAAGTTGATTATTTAACAAACGCTATTCTCTCTGCGAAGAGATGAATATAATATAGATCAAAATAAAAAGCAAATAATAACTAATCTGAGATTAAGAAATTAAATGCGTAGGAGTGACACAACGCATTACATTTTTATCAAGGTCATTTAGTTTTATAAACTCACTTTTTCAGTACTATAATTTTGACAAATTAAATCATCGTACTTAGCATGATAACATAATTAGGAAAACGTCAGTTCGATTTTACCACAAATGATTGCGCTACAAATGCAGTAATAACTCATTCTCTTTTACTCACTAGCTGAAGTATGTGTTTAGTTTGCGTGAAAAGTTGAATTGCCGTGTTTTAGCATCAACCCTCTGTTCTAATGGAATTCTTATCGAAAGCGATACAATTTTATTCAAACGCTATAAAGGTCTCGGCACACAACTCCTGGTTACCTCTACATGTAATTGCTGCTACTGAATTATTATAAACATGTTAGATGAAGGATACCACATAAGCTACTACAAAGAGCACATGTCAAATGCGGACTTCACTGTTTAGCATCGGGTGCGATGTTACCGATAACTTGTGCAGCTGCTACAGTAAATTATTGTGGACATGTTATATCAAAGATTCCATACTAGTAAACAGCAAACGTACAACATATTTATTGGAAAGGCTGTATTTCACTGTCAATTACGTTAATTAATCTTCTGATTTCGCTGCAACTAGTATTGCAAGTGCATTGGTTGTTCTAATAAATTCAATGTCAATAGTCTAAATTTCTTTATTAGAACGTTTCAATCGCAAATTACATTACTAGCTTAAATTCTTAGAAATTAAGCAAATACTCTGTGATATCAAAGATAATATTTTCATTATATCTCATCATAAATAAATCAATACATCCGTTTTAAACATCTATACTTCAATTCTTCTTCCAAAGGCGCGCAAATCAACATAATATTTATCCTAGGCGTCAAATGTTCTCCTAATGTACGCACACCTACAGCACTGTTTCAAATCAGTATAAGTAACTCGCCGTTCGTTTGAAAAAGTTCACAAGATAATCGTCCTCAGCTGCAATAAAATGTAGGCAACAGCAAGTTGGCACTAATAAATTTCAGCCTAGGACTACAAAAGGTTAATTAAAGTTAGAGTAACAACCGGGAAATAACAAATAATTCAACAGAGAACGTAACGCAAAATCATAGTATGTAATCAACCATCTTGGTAAACTTGATAAATACTAAGAATACTGCTATCGCTACTATTGATATGCTCCAACTATAACATCTAGATCAAAACTATTTTTCCTACAACAGGTAAACAAACGTCTTCTAGAGGGAAATAGGAAATGAAAAAATAAATAAAACAAGGAAAAAATTCTCACAATACGTAGATTGCCTCCAAATAAAAGTTAAACTAATCACAATGGTAATAGAAATTAGTCCAGATAAACTCATGTCATATACAAACTTCTATGTAAAAGTGAAGAAAACTATAAAAACAAACACTCCAAAGAAATGTGAATGCAAATATACTCCGTGGAAACCACGATTTTGACTACTTTGACAACTCACTTTTGAGGTATTGCCATTTGAATTTCAACTTACACGTTTTAATTCGCAGTTAGATGGAATTTTATTCGTGAAATTATATGTTGAATTAAGTGTTTGTTTGTTTGATGTTTATGAATGATGGAATTTCTCATGTTATTGACGGTTTTATGCACGGCGTTAATGGAACAGAATTGCAGTTTAATTTACGGTTTGATTGTATTTTATTCTTAATTATATATTTGTTTGATTGATAGGTATTATTGACGGAATTGCTAATTTTACTAGCATTTTTGATTCGCTGCATCAGAGGAATAAACTCTCTGTTAAATTCACGGCCTAATTGTGTTTTATTCGTGGTATTGGAAGATGAATTAAATATTTGTTATTAATTTGGATGATAGAATTTTTAATCTAGTGGCATTTTGATTCCCTGAATTACTAATTTATTGGAATTTTAATTCGCGTCGTCAATTAAGGAGAAATAAAGTCATGGTTTAATTTAAAGTTTGTTTGTGCGTTTTACTCAAGGAATTAAGCCTTGAATGGAATATTTGTTTGATCGGCTTTGAATTATAGAATTTTAATTTTAGGCTTTCAATAATCAAGGGATTTAATGATATTTCGCAGATGAACTTTGCCGAATTTTTACATTACTCTAAAAAGAGGGATCATTCTATGTACATTTTGTTTGCAATTAGTGCTTTTTCTAAATTTTCGTTGACTCGAACTTTAAAATGTGAAGATGCTAGTGGAGTTACCAAATCTATGCAATATGCCCTTAATTATACTAATAGAAAACACCATAAATATTAACGAAAGCCTAAAAATTTACAAACGGACGCCGACAAAGAGCTTTACAATCAAAAATTTCAATCACTAATGAAATCTTGTGGAATTAGTCAGCACAGTTAAATTGAACATTGTATAGTGTATAATCTGAACTATAAAACGTGACCTGTACATGAGATTTTACATACATTATAATTTTAACTGAATAAATATTTTGCTCAAAACAATGTAAACATAGGACAATATGACGCACGCCCATAATTGTAACATCTGATATAAATTTAGATTATGTTTAAAACAAGAAGCCTCAATTCAAAGTCGATGATGTTCGAATATGTAAATTCAAAGAAATAATTGATAGAGGATTTACACCTAATTGGTTACCTGAATTATTTCGCAAATCAAACATTAGAATAAGTACACGGGTTACGTTCAAACCAATGGATATGGAAAATAAACCGATTCTCGGTAGCTTTTATAAGTTTAAGTTTCAGAAAACAAAATATCCCAATGTACAGTTAGCAAAAAAAATTTTAAAATACCGTCTTTGAGATAAAACAGTACTGACGAAGTGAGACGGATTTAATAGGCCCAGTTGAGAATGGCCAGAGAATGTTTTCGTTTAATACGAGATTAAGCTCACTGATATATCGTACTGTTTATATTAATAATAATAAGAATGAAATGTAAACTAAAATAGAGTCGATAGTTACGCCTCATTGCTAAGACTTAATGATTCTTATACTTTGTAAATATTTTAAACGCGTGTAGTCACTAACAATAACACAATTTTTGTTAAATTTTTACTTATCCAGTATATCTGCATATTTTTTAATTTAAATTCTATTTTTAAGCCTTTATTGTATTAATTAGTACTAAGTAAAATAATAAAAGGTTCTGAAATACAACCGGATGTGTTTATGCCTACCTTCCATATATATATATATATATATATATATATATATATATATATATATATATATATATATATATATATAT
>JAHWXV010336941.1:0-14053 GCA_024586415.1 Phrixothrix hirtus
ATATATATATATATATATATATATATATCATGTTATATGGCTTGAAATTTGCTATATTTTATCAAACCGTAACAAGTCCGCACAAGTTGTTTCAAAACGTTACATATGCAAATTTTCTTTCGTAGTGCAACAAGTCCTAAATATCCGAACTAGTTGGTGCGAATCTAGTTTATCCCACGTTGTGCCTGTAACTTAACAAAGAATTAGATTATTATCGGTGCTATGGAGGAACTTAAGGGAATTATTGTGGAAGAAAATAGTAAAGGTAGCACAAAACTTATAGAGAAAGAATCAAGGTATGTAAAACAGGTGGTTGCGGTTTTAGGTTATGTCTCTCACTTGTTATGTAAATAGTTAATATCAAGGTCTAATACATAAACTAAAAATTAAAACTATGTCCATATCTTAGAGTATTTAAGATTAAATAATTCATTAAATTCAGTACAATAACTAAATTTTCTTGTAACAGCATTGGCATAGGCACTTTTATTTAGCTACAACATCTTAAAACTTCGTTTAATGTTTTAAAAATATAATAGTATTATGTTATCTGTAGATACACTCCAAAAGATCTAGAACTTCAAAAGTAGAAATTACCGTGTAAACACAGTACAAAGAAGATGTACGAATGTCAAGAAGTACCCTTGCGTACCTTACATGAAGTAGAGACCATTGTTTTTAAAACAGCTAATAAAAACCAGTAGAATGTACAACTGGCTGCATTTATTAACGTTCATGATCCGAAAAGGTGCCGCCAAAGGAAAGAACAATTATCTAAACCACACCAAATTCAACTCGAATATAAGGTAACTGTAATACCATCAAATTATTTTATCATTAAAATTTAATGTTATATTAGATTTTTTATCAATGTCGCCAGACTTTTTTCAAGAATGCGTTTGAAATTTCTAAAAGACGAATTTTATTAATTGTAAAAAGCTGAAAACGCGTGAAAGCGTTTACGATAAATGAGGAAGAGATCGACGTTCAGAAAAGCAACAGAATAACTTAATAAGCGTAAAAAAATTTATTGGGAAGTTTCGAGCACCAGAAAGTCATTATAATCGATCAAAATCGAAACGCTTGTATTTACGTTCTTCTCTTTCCATCCAAAAGATGTGGAAGATTTATAATAATGAGACGGAACCCGAACTCCAGGTAAATTATGGCTACTTTCATAAAAAAATTTCCACTTGTTTTAACCTGGGGTTTGGTTCTCCTGCGACCGATATTTGCAGTTACTGCGAACGTCTAAAAAATCCATTAAAAATCAGTAACAATGATAATGATAAAACAAACTTGCAAGCTGAACTCCAAGTGCATAACATGAAAGTTAAACAATTCACCATTTTAATGAAAGAAGGAAATGCTCATGATGTAATGTTTTGTTTTGACCTTCAGCAGGTGCAAAACGTACTGAAGTTACCCATACAGGAAACATACTACTCCCTTCAGATCGCGATCTACAATTTGTGCATTGTAGATATTCATTCAAAAAATTCCAATTTTTGTGTGTGGACCGAAAATCAAGGTAACCGTGAATCTAACGAAATAGGTCCTGCGTTATTACATTTCCTTCGAACATACCAGTTTATGCCTGGAATTAGCAAAGTTCGACTGTTTTGTGACGGATGCGGTAGCCAAAATAAAAATAATCACATGCTGTACGCTTTAATGTATTGGTTATATAAAAATCGCCGCGTGCAATCAACAAAATTAAATTAATGTTTCCCGTAAGAGGACACTCATATCTCCCAGCTGACCGGGGTTTTGGGAGAGTAGAAAAAGAATTACGTAAACACGATAAAATCCTATTACCGAGTGACTGTCTAAGGATTTACAAAGAGTTTGGAAATATTTACGAATTGAACAAAAATTGACCTGTTTATGATTTAAAACATTTACTCGACTTTATCAAAAAAATATGATGGTATCAGTGAACAGAAGAGGCTTATCCTACAAAAGAAGTTCATTAACAAAAATATTGAAGTTCAAATTACTTCTTCTACGTTTTACCGAAATATTAATCCTTCTAAAGAACCTATTAGTCTCTTAAAAAGAGGAAAATCGATGGTAAAGAACCTAAATCTGATAGAAGCAAGTAAAAATAATTCTTTATCTGCTGATAAAGTGAAAACAGTTAATAAACTATTAATCACTGAATTTAGAAAGGATTGGAGACTTGAAAACAACCTCTCGTGGTATTTTGACATACTCACACAATATCATCTAGAACATGCTACTGTGACTCGGAAATCAAAGGAACGGCGTGCGATTGCCTCCAAGAAGATTAGAAATTCAAACTTAAAACACTTTTCAGTGTTTTTTATAATTTAAGATTTTCTTTAATTTTAGAATTCTTTTTGAGTTTTCCAATATTCTAAGAATTTAATTTATTTCAAATACTTTTTAAAGTGTTCTACATTGTAGGGATTTATTTTACTTTTATCTTATTTTTTAAACCTGGCGTAACCTTTTCTCTAATAAAGAACTTATGAAGTAGTAGTCGTGTTTAATTTTCAAAACCCAGCAAATTACATCTTTTCTTACATACTGAAACAAGTTCAACAGTTGTTGGCAAAATTTTTGGAAATAACATTAATCTGATTCTTCAAAATACATTCTGGTGTTGGTATTTAAGCAACAATGAAACAAACTTATTCTAAATTGCTCGGCATATTTTTATTAATTCCCTAATATGTCGAAATTGGACTTGTCCCAAAATGAAAATGAGCTCCTCATATGCCAGTTTACTTTACAATTAGCGGCACGTTAACTTTTATCATTTTGGTAACTACATTTCTGCTTTCTTCATCCATCAAATCATTTGAGTACATCTTGCTAATTGGGACAATATTCACAATCAATTGTAACGCTCGGCTTTTTTCTCGGTTACTTTTTTATTAGTTGATTAGTTTTAGTTAAAATTATTGTAATTCCATCGAGGATAAAGTGGTAGAGCTTTAACTATATTTGGGAATTAGATTCAGTCTCTTTATCTTAGGATTTTAGTAAGAAAAGACAAATTCAATTTTTATCAAGTTCACTTATAAATTTAATCGTTTTTTGATTTACGTAATTAATCAACAAGTTATTGGATGAAAATTACTCTTGGTAACTATTCATTAAAATTATATTTAATATCTTAATATCTATATTTTAATTCAAACATAATATTGTTTACCTTTAATAAATTTAATTCAAGTAATATTCCATTAGGAATAGTTTTGATGCATCCTGATTCAATGTGTGTATGTGTGTTTACGAATTTTGTATTGAAGGTCAGAACGGCACTTCTGGTCCGATGTTTGAATAGTACACACGTATATTTTGGTTTCGTGAATTTTAACTTTGATAACCGCTGTTATGAAAGTTGAAATTACGTCTATATCTCTTTGAAATTATTAACGATTACTTTCATTTAGCTTTGATAATTTTAAAAATTCATTTTAGGATTGTTTACTATCCAAACGATGGCATATTAAACAGTTGGGGCTGGGAGGGGGTTAGTGGTTTTTAAAATGTAGTTGTGCCCCTAAGGCCGTAATTTGTGATTATTTAGTTTCAAATGCAGTAAGGTATGAAATTGGAATTATTAATTTAAGCCAGAAAGTGCATGCAAATTGTTTGTTTTTTTGTTTTTGATGAGGTATTATGCCCAAAATGGTGTACCTTGAATTGGAGAAATTCCATTGAATTTTGAGCTTGTTGTAGACAAGGTTTATATATTTGTGCATGCCGTAAGACATGGATATATAGTTGCGTATGTCTGGAGGATATGACGTTGAATATCGCTGCACTGTTGATTTTTGGTTCTAATTCATAACTTGCATCTAGTGAAATAATTATATAATTATTTCCTAGGGAATAACTTCAGCCACGGTTTAGTTTGTCATGAGAGTTTTTTGATTTCGAAATTGCGTGGGTTTTATCTAAATTATTCATTATTTGGGGTTGATATTTGATATTATTTAGACATTAATTATTTGGCTCAAAACTTATATTCCGGTCAAGATTTTTTTTTTCTTAAAATTGATTGTGCAATTTTCTTATATTTTATTGCCTCATTTAGTTCATTAGTCTCGAACTAATTGAATCACCGGTGGTCATTCAATTAGTCCGATTTATTGTAAATCAATACTTTGGATTATGTTATCGAATTGTATAGTTGGAGAACTATATTTCATTATTATATTATTTCTAATTAAAGATTATTCTTGGACGGAATTAAGTTTCTCTCTTGGGAAATAGTTGCGCTCACGAATGAATCTTATTCTGCCTTTAAAAATTACTCTACGATGAGACCATGATCTAAAGTCTGTTCTGTTTAGTGTGGAGACGGTTTTTTAGCTGGAGTATACCTTTATCGGGTACCTGATCGAAGAATCGACTACTGGTTTCAACCCCTTAGATCACTGTCTTGGACATATGGTATCATTTATGTTTAAAATTCAATTGATTGTTAAAATTCAAAATTCAATAAGAATTGTTATTTGCAAACTACTGTGATTTGTTCTTTATTCAAATTATATGAAATTGTTACAAATCTAATCTTTCAATCAGTGCTTCTAGAGCGAAACAGCGGATTCAACTTGTACTCTAAAGAATATCATCTTTTATTACTTTAACATCTGTTTAATTGCTAAATTAAACTTGCGCTAAAGGATACAACTTACGCTTGCTGCTGCACCCCTTATTCCCACTTCCATGAGTTGTCTTTTGCAGAGCTAGCCTTGCGTAACGTTTCTTATTAAGATCTGTAATTTGAGATTGTGTTTTTAGTAGCTCAAATAATACATTTTACATATTAATATCTTATCATATCAATTTTTATTTTTTTATAAATAAGAACGTTACACAACAAAAATAATTTATTGAAGATTATCGCACGGGATGCCGGAGATATATGTACTAGTAGCGAAACAACACAGTTCCTCGAACTATCCCCCAATGTGCGACATTTAACACCAACCTCTGGACAATAGCTTATGGTATTCATGACGCTACAAATATTTATGAAAATTGTTACTCAATAAAAAATGTAAGGAAATACAACTGACGGTAGTTGCAAGGTCGGTTAACTCTATAACTAAGACGTTGCCTCAAAATACTAAACTTGAAATTTACAATTCAAAACCTCGTGCTACCTGATTTCTATTATAAGATTTCTAAACCTAGATTTCTATTATAAAATTTATTAATTCAAATAGGTAACTTATTCGTAATTAAATTATGTTCACCAAAATTAAACAAAAATTATTATAAAACTTGGAAATAGGTTTATGAACCTAATCCAGTTTCATACACCTCATATTCACAATCAGTGATCCTAGTGCCAAAACTTGACCTTTTACCTATCCTAAGAAGCAATTAAACTTTCCATGATATGCATCAAATTTTAAAAAAAGAGAAAAATCAAAGATTTTAAAATAGTCTAAATAAAATTAAGTATTTAGAAGCACATGTTAATTTATTAAGAAATAGTTTATATAACTAATATGGTTTTCTAAAAATAAATTCATTTGCGACATTTAATAAACGTAATAAATATAATAATTAAAAAAATCTGGTGTGACACAACAAACGAATTTCTCTTACACATTTTAAATTTAATTTAAATTTATTGACGTTAGTTACTTTCCTATACACCTTAATTGTAAATTCTAAAGTTAATCTAAACGCATAAATAATTCATCCATTTATAATTTCCTATATACATGTACTAAAACATTTATAATTAAATTTTAAGCCCATTTAAACCAAAAATAATTTATAGATTTAAATAAAAAGTAATTAAGTAAGTAAATAATGCACACAAATCATTAAAATATTAATTTACTTTTATTTTGAGGACGCCAGAAAAATCCTTGAGTTAACTCTAAAGATTTCTCTCAATAACTCACTTCAAGGAATTTTCTCAGAGAAACAAATTAGTTCATGTAATATAGAATTATAGGTGCAAGAAACGTGGCGATTATAAAAAAAATTGTTACAGCCGTTTTCGAAAAATTTGCAAAGAACCTAAAAATCACAAGAATAAAGTGGCACTTCCGCTCATTCGATTTTAACGAAATTTTTACTAGGAGGTGCTAATGATGTAATAAATTATATATAAAATTTCACTTCTCTACAACGTTTAGTTTTCGAGATACATTGACAATTACGTACACATACACCCACGCACACACGCACGCACGCAAGCACGCAGGCATGCACGCAGTCACGGACGTACGCACGCACGCACGCACGCATGCACGCATGCTCGCACCCACGCACGCACGCACGAATGCATCCACAGCCACACGCACGGCTGCACGCACGCATGCACTAACACACGCACGCACGCACCCACGTACGCACGCACTCACGCAAGCACGAACGCACGCAAGCACGCACGCACGCAAGCACGCATGCATGCACGCAAGCACGCACGAACGCACGCAGGCGCGCGCTCACGCACGCGTATGCGCACGCCCACGTCCATGCCCACGCCCACGCCCATGCCCACGCCCACGCCACGCCTAGGCCCACGCCCAAGCCCTCGCCCACGCCCACGCCTACGCCCACGCCCACGCCTACGCCCACGCCCGCGCACACGCCCACCCACACCCACGCACACGCAGACCCACACGAACACGCACACGCCCAAACGCAAACACACACACACGTACACGCACACACACACTCATATACAAACACACACACGCACGCATGCACGCACGCACGCAGTCACTCACGCACGCACGCACGCACACACGTACGCACGCATACACGAAGGCCCGCGCGCACGCTCGCACGCACTCAGGCATGCACGCACCCACGCACGCACACGCGCACATAGGTACACGCACACACACGCACACACCCACCCACACACACACACACAGACACACACACACAGACACACACACACACACACACACACACACACACACAAACACACATACACAGACCAATTTCTAAAAGCATGTTTTTCGGACTCACGTGTATTTCTGCTAAAAACTGGAAATCGAAAATTTTGACCGAAAACATGACTTTATACTATATTTCATATAGGTAAGAGAGAGAGTAAAAATAAAAGATATAAAATAAATTTGTGAAGGATTATAGTATGAATACAAATTTTTCAGTATATAGAGTTCATGGTGTAGTCAATTTAATCCAACGGTTATTATTAATAATTTGTAATTTTTATTAAAAATTTATAAAATGCATAATATGAAATTTAAATAACGGTAATTAATTGCTCAAGAATAATAGTAATTGGTGGTATAAATAGGACATTCCGAAAAATATTTTAAAAATTTTTACGGCGAAGTGATGCCAAAACAATTGAAGACTTAATTTTAGAGAATATTGAACAAGATATGTATTTTGTATAAGACATAATATATAATATAAAAATTAAAATTATTCCCAGGAAGTATTATTTATACAGATATGTGGCGTGGTCATAATAAGTTGGGACGATTGAGATATATACATACAATAATAAATCATAGTAGAAATTTTATTCACCCAGGAAATTGTAATATCCATAAGCAGAATAGGCATAATTACGCATAAAAATTAGGAGTATGTCTGTAAATAATATAGAGTCCTATTCAATAGAATACGTTTGTAGAAGCAGAAATAATTCAATACAAGGGCTATGGCAAGATTTTTACAATACCGTTCATTATCTTTATGTACATAAATAATTGTCTAAAATTTAAGTGCTATACCCTATTTTTTGTAAAATTTAAACTGCTTAATAATGATTAAATTTTTTTAATTAACAAATGTTTGATATCATTGGAATCAGAAAATCGTAAACACTTCAAAAATATTATTCATTTTTGTATAATTAATTAAGTCAAAGCAATTTCCTTCCTGAAATCAATTTCGCAAATAAACTTTAATATTTTATTACCACGCGTTTAGTTAGTTTTCTTTATGAGAGTTGGGCAATCCTTTTGCGTAATAAAATCTAGGTACTTGAAGTATGTTAACATGAAATTTTTATAGGAATTAATAAATTTAATGAATTTATTTTACATGTTAGTTTTAATGTCAGTTCGAACTCTCGTAACATCACCAACAAAGCCCTTAAACATAATTTAGTACAATCTACAATATTGGCATTATTGGTACTTTTGAATTGCCAGTTTAAAGGTAGCGACCATTTAACTAGAGCTAAGTCCAAAGGTATACAAACGTTTACCTTCACTTCTTACATAGACTCCCTGTTAACAATTTACTTCTTAAATAATTTTAATTACAAAATATAACTAATAACAAATTTTTAACGGATTTTTCAATCGCAAAAATTTCGTAAGACGTGGTAAAAGTTTTTTTATTAGCAAAGAGATGTGCAAAGATAGCTTCAAGTTTTCGAATTTTCATAGAAATACATATGAATTAATTTTGTTACTGTTAAGGAAATATTAAAAATTAAAAATATTATATGAAGTACTTTTATAATATTATATAAACCTCTTTGAAGTGATGTATCTATAAAATGTTTATTATAGTGCTATAATTTTAAACATTTATCTATCTATAAAGAGCTAAAGTGCAAATACGTTCTGATAACACTATTTATATCTAGTACCCAGTGACACTTTATATCTACTCCATAGATCATTATTCGAGTAGTTTTAGTTAAATAATGTTCAATATCGCAGTGATAGGCGGCGGAGTAATTGGCTTAACATCAGCTCTTGTAATTCAGTCTGAATTGAAAACATCTGCTAATGTTACGATCTATACAGAAAAACTTAGTCCCAATACAACTGGAGATATAGCTGCTGGATTATGGACTCCATTTTGTATAGGAAACACAAACATTAACAACGTTATGTACGTACGCATTCACCTTTTCTGAAATTGCTAGCATTGTAGTTTTTTAGAGAATGGTCTAAAAAAACGCAAGACTTTTTCCTAGATTTATGGAAAAATGGTTTTGCTAGTGAAGTTGGAATATCTTTAGAATCAATTTGTTCGTTTGACGAAGATGCTACAAAAGGTTATCCTGAATGGCTTTCGATAACATTAGGATGGCAAAAGTATTCACTAGAACAGTTAGAGAAGGTGAATAAACAACGTAATAAAAATTATAAGTAAGTTACTAATTGTTTAAATTTTTTAAATAACTGAAATGTGTTTTGGTATAAATTAAATTTAATAATATACCAAGTGAGCCGAAAAGATTGCCGTCATTTTAAGTTTGATGGGTTACAGACTTTGTTATTTTCATCACCTAAAGTTCGGGTTCATGAATATTTTACTTAAGATTTAATTCGCCTTGTTTCACAAAAGAGTTTTCCATTTCCGTATGTATTTACTGTAATTTTTTATTGTAACGAACCTTGTTGTAGTTGCAAATCATTTTTTTTGGAACTAGTAAATTATTATTTTCGGAAAATAAATATTTAAATAAATTTTATAAAATAGAGTATTTAAAAACTAGTAATTAAGAATTTAAGAATCAGTGTCACTAACCTTAAGAAAATTCATGATTAGCACCAAATTCAAATAGGTGACAACCTGTTTGGCTTACTCGGTATTTTTGATGCACTTGAACCAAACAACATTCTTAAAACAAATTTAACAAAATTTTTTTAAATTAAATAGTCGGTTTAAATTTATATTCTGTTTGAGCATGTGATATTTATTTTTAATTTAATTTATGGTTAAATATAAAACCAGGTATCACAATTACAAAATTCTCAAAATTGTAGGGTTAGTGAAAAATGTTAATTCAAACATAGGAACTAAAACTTGTTCATTAATACAATTATGTTTTAGCTTACTCACGTTTAGAAAGCTTTAAATAATAATTATTGTTTCATGGTTACATATTCGTGAAACAGAAAAGAAACGAGTATGCTATCATTTATAGATATTTGGACAGAAACTCTGGTATGAAACAACACACGACTTTCTATTACATATGTATACGCAAATAATGTCTACAAATGATTAAAATATTATTTACGTTAATTTTGGGAACGCTAACTGTAACGATCGCCCATCCAAGTTCTAGACACGCAAAACGCTGCTTAATTTCAGGAATCTTTCTGCTAACTAATTTCAGCGTATTTTTTCAGAGGAACCGCTAAATTCACGTAAAATAGCAGAAAATGCATAATAATCGTAGCAAGTTTTAAAAAAATTATTATAGTCGATTCCGGGAAAATCGCAAAAAACCTAAAACTCACAAGAATAACATGACATTTCCGGTGATTTGATTTTAACTAAATTCTTGCTGTCTCATGTACGGAAGGCAACAAACTTTAATATAAACGTTCAATTTTATATAATTAGTTTTTGAGATAGGTTAATCAAAATTAATACTCTAAGTACTTCTGGTTACTTGATTTCCAAAATTTATTAGAGAAAGCGCTTGTCCATATAAAACGGAATTAACCCTTTAGCGCCCGAATTATCGAATCTTGGAATTTTTGTTTAGAAATTCAGTTTTGAGCTAGTTCTTACTTAAGCGTACGCTATCTGCAAACGAAATGGCAATTCAATTAATAGTTTTCTCAAAAAGAGCCATGATCGTATAATCACGCTGGGCGTCTATAGGAGCTTTATTGAAATAATAGAGTAAAACTTAAAATGCATTTTATTCTGAACTATAAAAAGGTTTATAACATTTTAAACATATGCCCACGTAAGATTTGCAGCATTGGCTTCTTACAGTGCTATTGCAGTTGATTCCGGCGCGCCTTCGACGACCTGAAGGCTCAATAAAAAGTCCAATTCCATCCAGGCGTGTTTCATCAGAAGTCTTATTATGAATTGTGCTAAATTTTGAGATAGAGAGACGCCCTGCGCTTTTAGAGGGATTTTGAAGTTGTGTTAAAAGCGTTTGGACTATGCTTTTCCTAAATTGTAGCTGCGTAATTGTAGAGCCAGATTTTTTTGATAAAATCCAAGAATTATGTTCTGATACGTCCACTAACCATGTAAATAGAGGACATCATCACTTCTTTCCTATAATAGAAATTCTATAATACCCTACATTTTGATCCATGAATTTATTATACTTTGAAATAATTGAAGGTCTTCTACATTTAATCTTTTTTTCAGTTTTTGTGAATATCGCTCGACTTGAGTTATTGTTTGAACACCGTATGCAGTAGATGCTGCTGTAGCAACTGCATTGCCAACCTATTTTGTTATTATTATACCATTATCTTAATACAATTGATAATCAAATGAGCCTCTAGATTCCTTTTTCGATAATATGTTATCCTATATAGGACAATTACGCAGCAACCTATTATCACGTACTGTTCCGTACCCTCATAACCACGATTGTTTAGTTTAGACAGTAAATTCATACCAGTAAATAAATTATCAAAGTACATATGCATGGACAAATATTTTATATGATCAAGCAACTCATCCAACATTTGTATCAAAGGTGCAACACACTTTCCAAATTCAATTTCATGTTTGTTGTTGGATTTCGGATTCTTTCTTTTATATATATTGATTAAATATTCAGGGAATTGGTAAACTATAAATTTCTAATATTTATTTTACAACAACCAATATTTCGCAAATAACTTTTTTTGCTTCTTCAAGGTGACTAAAAATATAAAAAACATCCAACAACTTAAAAAGAAATAACAAGGTAACTTACTTATAACATATTAGATAATCACAAGAAACTTGAACACTAAAACATTTTGTAACATAAACGAATCTCAAATTTAGCTAATAATCAAAAGATGCATAGACAAAATATTTTTTGTGGATACCCAATAAATATGATAATAATAATTATAAATCTAGGTCATTAAAGTACAACAGAAAATTTGATATTAATAATTTGTTTTAACAGTTATGAATACAAACACAAAATGTCCCAATTAATTAATTTTGATTAAACGTTAATACATTTACACACGTCCGTAATTCATTTATTTCATTAATATATGTATAAAGTGGACGACAGCGTCCTTTATCTAATTTTACGTTATTTTAAAATCAAACAAACTGGGCCGTTTTCCTCTAGATGCGGGCAGGCGTAAAGTAGCCCTTCTTCACCAGATGACGAATAACCAAAGAAAAAAGCAATAAGACACTTACAGGTGGTAAAAGCGCTCTTAACTCGGAAGGCACTCCTTAGTTCTTAATTTTAGGATTCATAACCTCCATGGTTAGGATCATACTTAAGTGGAGTTTGTTCGTTTTCCTATTGAATCGATTATCCTAAAATAATTTGGATTTAGTACCTAAATGCCTAATGCAATGGCAGGTATGTTAAAACTTCAATAAAAACAAAATTATTCTCCTAAAACAAATAAGACACTTCTGAACAAGAACAGATTACTTTAACACCACTTAACTTAAGCGTGTCCGTCCGACGACTATCTCCTCGCTTAATAATTTTTCTCACGGGATCGCTCGTAATATGCCCCGGCTATGAGGTCATATCACCGCCTTCTTGGTATCGAAAACATATATTTACACTAGTGGAATTTTAACCCAGTTAATTATTTCTTAAGATTTTAATGTTACCATTCCCATTAATTTCTTTGTGTACATAACTTAATATTTTTGTATTAAACAAACTGTAACCTTGTTTGCTATTGAGACGTGATTTCGTGTGCCTTTGCACAGTTTTCACAATTTCTGACGTAAGATTTGTTACTTAATAGTTTGAAATAATTTTTACTAACGAAGTTTTATAATAAAGTTTCTAGGCAATATTCCAAAAATAAAAAACGAGGTGTATTCAAATAAATTTTTAATTTAACTTTATCTTACTTTTATAAGATAGATTTCTAAATTACTTTAATGAATCCTTATTCAACTAAAATTATATTAACCACTAATGAGCATCATACTTAATATCGCTTAATTTATTTAATGTTACCAAAAAAAACAGCAAGAGCTGACAAATGTCTATCTTTTTTAGCTAACTAAAAATATTAGAATATTTAAATCATAAACGTTTACTATAAACGAGATTTTATTATAACCGAGATTGTTTCAAGTGAAATACAGCGCGTACTTGTTGTTTTACAGAAACATACCGATTTGTCACGTGTTCGCAGTAAGGTAAACATGTATTCTCAAATTGGCCAATATTATTTATATTTAAACGAGGCGTTAGTGCACAATCTGTTGAATCTATTCAGAATTACTTCTAGTTAATACCATAGGCTTGGAACAGCTTAGAACTAAACAATAAACAACTGTGATATGTATTAACTTTGGCAGAAGAATTAATCTAACAAGCCAAGGCCTCGAACTGAGCAATTCATTACTATGTCAAAGAACGTATTTTGAATATAGCCTGTGTATTAAGCACATTAATAGAATATTTTAATAAGGGATCAATTTTATTGCGTTCCGCAGGAGCTCAATACTGGAGGCAAAAATAAATGCTTTTTGAAAGAGGGTTTCTAATTTTCCTAATTAATAATTTCTTGTTTTAAACAGTAAATGTGAGATTTAAAACTTTGTTAGTCCCTTCTGCTATGACAAACATACATTTTACTAAAACTATTTGAGGAAATTAATAATTTTCTTACAACGTTAGATAAACTAGTAGTAGTTTCATAATACATACTTAATATATTAATTGAAAAATTTTAACAGTATTCATAATAAGATTTGATAACATTCTTAAAATTTACGAATCTCTAGGCGAAAGTCAGAAAATTTGTAGTTAAGTTACAAAATGTCGCTAATATACTTAAGTTGCACATCGAAACCAGCTGAGAACTTTAAAAAAAAATCTGGTGTGAAACAACACACGACTTTCTCTTACGCACATATGCTACATATGCCAATAGTGTCTACAAATCATTAGACTATTGCCTATGTTTATTTTGTAAACAATAATTGTAACGGTCACCCATCCAAGTTACTGAAACAGGCGAAAGGCTGCTTAACTCCGGAAATTTTCTCTGATAAATTGCTTTAACACATTTTTTCAGAAAAACGGTTAAGTTTACGTAAAGGGGCATTGAATACATAATAACCGTAGCACATTTAAAAATAAAAATTATAGCTGTTTTCGAGAAAATCCCAAAAAAACTTAAAA
>JAHWXV010336950.1:0-12780 GCA_024586415.1 Phrixothrix hirtus
AAATCGACGTGTCCGAGGATCTTGGCCGTACATTTTCGAGCTATTAATTGTATGGATTATTCCACCCAAAACTTCCACACGGTATATATATATATATGATGTTAATTTTTAAATTTTATCTATTTAAGATAATTATTTAATCTATTATTTTTATAATAAATATTTAATACATTTTTAAAAATTTTCTCAGGACTAAGCGCAAAGTTCGAGCCTCGATGCAGAAAATTTTTATAATAAATTAAGGGTAAAATCTAATTGGTGAATTACCAGTACCATTTTTATGTCGAAATTACAAACGTAAATTTTTAAATCTTGTAAATCCGTTTTTAATAACATTTATAATATTCAACAATCCCAGTTCACATTCTGAAAATCAGGGCTTTTTCAAAAAATACATCAGTTTTCCCATGAGAATGTTTATTCTTCTAAAAATAGATGTTAACCACCGATCCCCTTCCCCTGAAATTTCAAGGAGAAAACTTCCATTAACATGCAGTAGAGTTTCGAACGTAACGAAAGGAAGTAACATCCTTTAGTGGGCGCGCCAAAAATAAGTTTGAGGAAATCATCGACAAATTACGCTTTTATATGGTTATGTATTGGAGGCCGAATTACTGAGAATTCGACCTAATAGCGCTAAAGGCGAATTGTGTTTGGGGTCAGCGTCGATTACCTGTCCGATTCGTTAATAAAGGCTATGATCCGATGAGGTAGTACATACAGGTACAATACAATCAGCAAACAAAGGCTGCACTTCTTGTTTGAAGTCACAGACCGCGGATACCTCAAGTAGGTAACATTCTTCGATCTCTTAATTCACTATATTCCTTCGGGGAATCCGACAACCAACCGCATTTTGTTCACGTAATAGCGTCCGCTGGAAAAACTTACTTCACTCCAATAACGGATAGATAATTTTATTCATGTTTGTGTCAGATTTAATTAATGAACAAAAATATATTTAAATGAAGTATTTAAATTAATTTGAGGCCACGAATAGACGGGGCCCGTTCTTGTTATCATTATTTAGAGTAAATTTAAGAATTCTAAAGGGCTCCCATATTCCACATTATTTTAGTTTTAGATAAACGAATGTTAAAATATTCTTTGATTGTCTGTATCATGTTCTTTTTTATTATTATAAGTGCATTATTTAGTATAGACTTTTTTATTACTTTACCGTTATAAACCTCCATGGACGTAGTAACTATAATTTTTTTACAGGGAAATGTTATATCTAAGTAAGCAAAACATTTTTAAATTATGAGTCTAATTCGAACTGCATTAGAAGTACTTATCTAGTGACTTACGTTAAGTAATTAACTAGTAAGTATGCCGCAGTAAAATTGCAATAATATTATTTACCGTCTCATTTCGGAAAAATCTAATTGTTAAGGTATTTAGGTAAAGTGGTGCTCAAAAATTACTATTTTTTCCTGATTTCTGACGCTTGCAAATCATTCCTGAATCTTAGCTTTATTAATTTTCAATGTAATCGTTGAACCCCCTTTTTGCACTGCAGCGGCTGAAGCTGCTAGCTAATTTAGGGAAATCCACATATTAAGTAACCTTTTGGGGCGCAAAGCGTGTTGCATTTCGTTATAAACTCTCTAGAGAGATACTTAGGATAGTAAGAGATAATAAAATACTTAGAAAATACTTAAATACTACATTGAACAATATAAGGAACATAAAATTTACAGGATTTTCACGTGGGTATAACTCGTTTTGTTAGTATCTACGCTACACTCCAATTAGTTTCTCGTTTTATGAAAATTTAGTAAACACAATATCTTCCTTGCGAAGAAGCTACTTGAATCATCCGAATTCGTAGAGAGTATACTCTGAAGGAAAGCTATAAACCTATTTCAGAGTTTGTCAGAAGGGCATATCTTGCTTACCTTGCTGTCGAACTTGAAGACCAGGATACGTTTTGGGATTCCCATATTGTAGAAAAGCTTGCGTGGAACATTTGCGAGATAAAAATGGAGTGAACCTACGAACCATCTTAATGGTTGCTATTTTGTTATGTAAACATTAAGGAAATCAATTGAAATAATCGAAGTAAGTGACTTAGATTCTGCAAGATCACTTCATCTACACTCAAATGAGGTACCCATTCCATCTTTCAAATACCTACCCGAGGACGAAGTTAATGATGATTATAATCAAATACTTACGTTTAATGGCACTAAATATATTAAAAATGGGAAAAGTGACAGTGACAGTTATTTTATGGATGTACAAGGCTTTAACTAACGCGAACTAGGTTGAGATATTTGAACATTTCAAAGAAATCTGCTGAAGTACCGGTATCCAGGTTAAATGAAAAGAATTTGCTGCATCCCAGAACCAACATTTTATCGTAGCAAACGAAAGAATGTGCTACCTTTTTCGTCTGACAACAACAACTTATTATTTTGCCATGATGTTATAGGCCATCTGAAGAATATGAGATTGCCAGAATATATGCCAAATGAATGATGCCTTTTCATTCACAGCTCCAAGCCAAGTTTAAATAAATTATGATATATTATATAATGGTAAAATATATAGGTGAGTACGAGACAGTTTCCATAACCTAAGAGAATATTAAGTTTCAAGAACACCGATGTTTCATGTAAGCAGACCTAATGATGATCAACTTTTGCTTTGGTTGGCAAGGCGGGTACACCAAGTATCCGTGCTTTTTTTATCGATGGGACAGCAGAGCCAAAATGACTATTGGGTAGAAAAGGAGTGGCGTTTGAGAAAGGACATGGTAATTGGAGTGTACAAAATTTTATCAATTTACCTTTGATTGACAACAAAACGTCAGTCTGTCACTATTATATACAAAACTTGGCTTGCTGAGGTAATTTGTAGCGGATTTAGATAAAGGAGTACCTTGCTATAGTTACTTATTGTATAAAATCTCAGGGTTGAATACGGACAAAATAAAAGCAGTGTGCTTTGGTGGTTCTCCGATAAAAAAAGTTTATAAATTATTCACATTTCATAGTCAATAGACAAAATTAGGTTTCCTGCCGGTTGTCAAACAGGAAACTACACTGAATTGGTAGAAGACCCTCTTTCCCATTTTAATAATTTTGACTGTAGCATGAGTATTAGGATGCATTACCTCCACAAACACTTAGATCGTAGTCCATAAAGCTATGATGATTTAAGCAACAATCAATGCGAAAAGTTTTACCGAAATTTAAAAGCTATGTGAGGAACACACATGGAAAGATGCAATACCCTGAGGTTGGCAGATTATTACTGGAATCTTCAGCGGGACTGTCGTGGAAAATGTCACGATAGAAAGTCATGTGAAAGAAAGTTCGCATGTGTTGAATAAGTGGTCATGCTCTTAATTTAAAATAAATTAACTTCGTAATAAGTGATTCTTTTTAATTAAATGTAAAACTAATAGGTTAAATATACCGCATGACCTCCGCATAGAAATTAATATATTATTGTTTTACTGTACTAACAATAATTACCAACGGATTTATTTTACTTCACGTCAGTAGTTACTGCAAAGTTTATGTTTTGGTGATTTCAATTTATTGCAATTTAAAACTATTTATATTATAAATTAATTACAAGTGAGTTAATAACTATGGCCGTGGAAATAAACAGGGGTTTTCGTTACATTTATTTAATAAAATCTTGCAAAATTCCACTAATATAATCTAGTTACCTTATAATAGTCCATATTTACTCAAAAAAATGTTACGTGCAACTAAACTCTGAAAGATAATGCAATCCTGAGATCATTACGTGCCACGTGCTTGATAAGACCCGATAACGCAACTACATATTTCCAATATAGTCGGACAAGTAACTATTCCATAAACGCTACAATTATTCCGTCTTATATTCGTTCTTATAGATTTCCCCAAGCCACTTTCCACAGGTATACGCATGTGTATATTATACACTATTTCCTTCATATAAAAATAGCAATTGTGGTTAAATCGCTTTATAAAATATCTGTGTTGTATCTCCAAAGCTAAGCTAAAACTGATGCCATTTTTCGAACCAATACACTAAATACACCGAACTGTTTGCCCACTAATTAGGATCTGACTACTGTTACTTTTAAAAATGTGTAAGTTAAAAAGGATGAGTAAGGAAACGTATCTATTCAAGAGAACATGGGCGGTGTAAGCAAAACTGTTTTTAATTTTGGCGGAATAATACAAGGTGTGATCAAAAAATACGGCGAATGAATTTATTACGCTCCTTGGCTAGCGATGCACTTATCCCAACGTTGATTCCATGATTGGAAGCATTTCTGGAAGGCTTCTTTCCGAAGGGCCTGCTGTTACTCCTTTGTAATCTTTTCAATGTCGAAAATAGTGTCAAAATGTTTTTTTGGGGAGAGCCAGAAGTGGTATGGTGCTAAATCTGGAGAGTAACATGGACGTAGAAAGACAGGCACCATTTTATCGACCAAAAACTGGCGTATCAGGAGAGAGATATGGCACGGCGTGTTGTCGTAATGAACAAGAAAGCCATTGGCCCATTTTCTGGTCTCTTTATCTGTATATCGCAAATGTTGCAGTACGCCCATGTAAAATTAAGAGTTTAAAATTGTTCTTCTTGGAACTAACTCTGAGGTTGAAGGACGTTCCGACAGTTGTTTGTCTTCAGTCGACTCATTTCTGCTTTTAAATCGTTTAGAGCACTTGTGAACAGACTTGAGGATCATAACATTATCGCCATAAATTTCATGAGCTTCTTTGGCACTTTTTTGCAACTTAAAGCTAAAAATTAATGTTACGCCTTGTTTGAAATCCATGATAAACGATAGATACGGTAAACACAGCTTCACTTTTCCTACTCTGGAAGCTGGCTGAGAGGTCACAACTTGTTAAAACTTGACACTGACTATCTTAAAGGATAATACTATCGAACTTATTACTTTAAATGGATATAGCGACAGCAGTTGCTGCTATAAAAATTCATTTAATATATTTATTGATCACACCTCTTATATGGGAATTGTAAAGGAATCCTTGTTTTTAAACAGCTAATTAAAGACACTTTTATTAACTTTATAAGTAAATAAATTGGAGATGCGAACTCAATAACTATAGAAAGTAAACAACAAAGTAGCAAAGCGTATTAGAATTCCAATCTACTATTTCTTAGTTGTACATACCCAGAAGTTATATAGTCCTGCATTTTAAAACAGTTGAAATATTGCTTCTCGCAGAAACCGTATACTTCGTGTTGTAACAGTACTTCCCATACGTGAGCGCTCTGTCATATCTTACTCCCAGATGTTTTGGTATAGGGCAGTATTCTATCTGAATTTCCCCACCCCCCAGCCCCAAATTCAATTAGTGGGATTTTTGTTGCTTGGTAGTTTTTCAGGTGAAAAACCCAGGTTTGAATTTTGGCAGTGTTTAATTGATCTGATTTTTTGTCTAGTACGTTGTGAGTTCTGTCAAGGCTCCGAACGAATTTTCTTCGACACTATAGAAATGTTCTGCTTGCACTGTAATAGTATGACCGTATGCATAGATAAATTTCTGTGTACGATTTGGCAAAGATTTGTCATTTGTGTATATATTAAGAGGTATCGGAGCTGATACACTTGCTTTGTCTCCTCCAACTACTTCTGCATTCTTGAAACTCCACATAGTATCCACGATTTTGGAGAAGAATTTCTAAGAAGCGCGCGCGCGCGTGCACGCGAGCGTGAGCGTGAGCATGAGCGTGAGCGTGCGCGCTTTATAGAAAATCTTCTCCAAAATCGTGGATACTATGTGGAGTTTCAAGGTTGCAGAAGTAGTTGGAGGAGATAAAGGAAGTGTATTGGCTCCGATACCTCTTAATATATACACAAATGACAAATCTTTTCCAGATCGTACAATTAGAATATTTAGTTATTTTGTAGATTTCTTTAAGAATTCTGTGGTTGATTGTAATATAAGACTGCGGTCAGATCTATGAATACAGCGCCGGTAATTTTCCGTTCTTCAAATACATTCATAAATGCTGTATTGACTTCAGGTCTTGGGATGTACAGCGGACGTGCATGTGTGAGAGCGCGCGCGCGAGGGCGAGCGTGCGTGCGTGCATGCGTCCGTGCGTGTGTGTGTGTGTGTTTATGTGTGTGTGTGTGTGTGTGTGTGTGTGTGTGTGTGTGTGTGTGTGTGTGTGTGTGTGTGTGTGTGTTAGATTAGTGGTATATGCATTTAATTCTTGCGTCCATCCTGATCCTTACGCGGTTTAAAAAAGGATATAACTTGGTCCTTCCGCCAAGCAGCTGATAATTTGCCGGATGTAGCGCATTTACTTAGCAAATTCACTAGGTATTGCTTTGTTTAGTACTTAATTTTTTGATTTGCTCAACTTTGCTTTGTCATTTTTACACGTATTTGTTACTTTGTTGAGCTTCTTAAAATCAAACGGTTGTGATAGATACTTTGTCTCTTGTTCAGTTTATTTATTGATTTGATTTTCCCTCAGTTTGGTAGGCGCGGTTATGTCATTATTCTTGATAAATTACTGCATGATTTTATCGACTTTGATTGCTGTTTGTATTATTGCCTTTGTAGGATTGTTGTCGAGGCGTTTTAAGAGTCACTGGGCTTTTTGGATGTTCCTTCCCATATAAAGTTCTTCAATCAATTTTATCCATTGTTCCTTCCTTGCCTCTGAAGTACTGAGGAATGTGTTTTGGGAATTTCGGAGGGTCTCTCGGCTGAAAGAATCTTGCACAAAGAGATCGTAGTAATCCTTTAGACTGGACTTTTTCACTTAGTATTTTAATAAATTTGGGCTAGTTTGCTTCTTTGAAACTGTATCTGCGGCTCTGCTGCCGTTTTGAGGCCATAATTCTGTAAAAATTTGAAACATTATTGGGCGGTGCTGTGTGTTAAGGATTGGTGTACATATTGATTTATTGCTAATCGTTCGCTCAAAAAAATTAGGTCCGGATAATAACTGCGTTGCGATCTACCACTGGAGGACAAAAGAAGTTTACTATCATGGTGGATGGACATGTTGCAATTCAGTGAAATCTTACACAGCTTCTCCATTTGTGTTATCCCCACAAATGACTGTGCTTCTTGAAATCGTTGACAATAGTGGATTCTTTTTGGTTATAGAGGTTTACTGGAGCTCTGAACTTAAAATCTATGTTGGGTGGGTGGTACAAAGAGGTGACTGGGCAGGTACTTATTTCTATTGTGATGATTTCAGCATTGTTTTGTTTTTGTGCTTGACTGAACACACTTGATTGTTCAGCTTTACAAAAATTGCGTTTCCATACTGGATATGTGATCTTTCGGCTGTCAATTCCATTTTGAGAATTTTGGCTCGTCGATGCTGGGTACCCCTATGCGAATCTTCAATGCAAAGTAAATCACATTTACTTAATTTACGTAGACCTTGTAGTAATTGTTCCTTGCATGATGAAACACCATTTAATTTCACAGGCCTGATCCTTAGGTTTCGCAAGTAATCTGCCCGCCAACGCTGTAAGTCTAGGAAAAGTTTTATGCACACAACTGGAAATCTAATTGAATTAGCCTAACAGGCTAGGGTAACACTACGGCAAGCATGCAATGATCATCTGTTAAACTGGATCACGCCCTCTAGAGACCTTCCCTCTGGTCACGAAGAGATAAAGTCAACATGGATATCGCCGAATAGATTACGCACAACGAATAAGATAGGATTTTCCGTGTGAATCAGATATGTGTGAATGTAGAGAAGAACAAACAATGATGCATCTCATGAATTATCCGTTATACACGGAAACGTGCTCAGCTGAAGACCTGCTGCTAGCAACGTCAAATGCTATTGGCGTAGCCAAGTTTTACCAAAAAATAGTTTAAGTATACATATTGTCATATTCACTTAAGGTTTTCTTATATATTAACACTGTAACAACACATATATGTTAAGCATAAGTTCATTTTTGTAAAGACTGCTCTGACACAATTTTAAAATTTTGGCTCAATTCTTGTCCAACACTTTTAATTAATTATTGTCCGCATTTACATAAACTAAACAATCACTTTTTAACTTTAAGGAAGATCAGAAGTGAAAATAGCAAACAGCATTGATCCAAGGATACTTCCTTATGGTACACGTCGCTAAATTTTTAAGTAACCTGATGTTGTACCATCTAATTTGATAAACTACAGGTACACCCGTTTATGTAATTGAATGAATTACATAAGATACTGCTACATCCGCAATCCTAAGGTTGACCAACAGCAGTTCATAATTAATGATGTCGAAAGATTCACTAAAATCGAAGAGATTAAATACGTTTATTATAGTTATGTTCACAGCAAGATGTACAGGGTGATTTTAAAACCTACCGACAAGTAGAACCATATAAGGGATGGTTCTAAATCAAGAGAAAAGGGCTTTTTAAAACTTCCTAGTCATTTTCAAGAAAATCGCTTTTAAACTAAAACGGCAAAATTTCTCGAAAGACACTGCAAAGCGAACAGTTAAACGTGTCATTTTAAGTGAATAAACTATAAGCAGATGAAGCAGTTGCTATGTCATTCCAAAACAGTAAAACCAGGGATATTAATTTCATTTATAGCTTTGTGTTCATTAACAAAAGTTATATGTAAAGTTAATTTTTAGAATTTTTGTGTTTTATCACATGCTTTTGAACAATAGTGTCTTATTTTCCGTTACCGAAGTGTAATAATTTCCAGTGTTGTGTGTTTATTAACATAATTACAAAAGCACACATTGTGTTTGTGTAATAATGGATAGATTAACTAATATCGAAGAAGGTAAGTTCTTCAATTCTCATTGTATTAATCTTATCTTAAATTGCAAGTTGAGAAAGATTAAGAAAAAAATTCTCTGATTCAGAATGTAATATACAGAATAAACGAAGTTCAAGTGTTTTGATTTTGTATTTGTAAAATCTGTATACAGTATAATTTAAAATCGTACACGTAATAATAAATGTATGTCTTATAGCAACGAAAAATCCTTTACACATTTAAAAAGTAAAATGGCCTGAAAAGTAAGTTATGTAAATTATGGTGCATATAACAATTTGAATATGTATAAGTACAATTCAATGTGTTTAAATAAATATTAAATGTTCAATTTTTGTCTCCATATAATACAAAGGAATAAAATTGTAGGTCATTGTGTATTAACATAGGTTAGTTTTACACAAATAAACAAATATAGCTGCAGCAATTTGATATTATTGAACATGTTATTTACTCTACAATACGTAGTTGAAATTGGACGTAATTAATTTGCATATACATTTTCCGGCAGCTCTCAGAATGTGAATATTTTCAATTTGTACGACTTGCTTTAATTGTTGATCAACAGCAAAATACTAGGATCACAACCAACTTAGAACATAAAGATTTTGATTCCATAATTCTATTTCACTAAATAAATAAGATCGATGCAGATTTATTTCTTTTATCAATGCATGTATTTTATTTTATTCTTCTTCTTTTAATGCTACAACTATTTGCATTCAAGTTTACTATTACAATCAACCTATTATTTAAAATGGATTCTTATTTTATTTATTTAATTAAATAAACTTTGGATTATGCCCGTAAACCATGTAAATAAATGTTATGTTAAACATTCTGCTCTACTTTAGATAATCGTTTACAATTTTTATTTGATTTTAAAAAATAAGCAGAAGAGGAAGTATTATTTTTGTCCAAAATCTTCAATCTCGAAATTCTAATGGAAATACACGATTTCGGGTTTCCAGAGTCCTAAAAATCATGTTTTAGAAATTGATCTGTGTGCATGGGTGGTAGTGCATGTGCGTGCGTGGGTTGTGGTACACGTGCATGCATCTGTGAATGTCTGCGTGCGCCCGTGAGTACGTGCGTGTACGTGTGAGTGAATAGCACATCCCGAGTTGTAACTAAACAAAACTTTATAGTTAAGTTTGTAGCCATCTGAGCATGTGACCGCAACAATATAATTAAAATCAAATAACTGTAAATGCCCCTTTATACTTGTCATTCTTTGGTTTTTAGCGATTTTCACAAAATCGGCTCCAATAATCTACTTTTAATTTACGATATTTCTTAGTCATTCAATGCCCTCAAAAGATTTACCGTAAATCGAGTAACAAGACGTAAATTGACTATGTAACTAAAAGTCCTAGATAAATGAAAATTTATATTTGAGGTCATAACTACCCTTTTATGCAAAATCAAGAACTTAGTTAAAGTCGAAGAACTGAAAGTGCTGCTTTATTTCTTTCATTTTTAAATATTATCCGAATTTTTAGCTTTTTGCGATTTTCTTGAAATCGCTTCTAAAGATTTTTTAAAATTTAATATATTTTGCAGTAATTCAATTCCATTTTATATGATCTAAGTTTTATATGAACTAAGTAATAATTGTAAACAATATATCTCAAAAGCTACACATCTTAAAAAAATAATGTTTGGTATTTAAGTCTTTACCTTTCTAGTTAAAATCGAATGATCGAAAGGTGCCACTTTATTCTTGCGATTTGCAAATTTGTTTGATATTTTCTCGAAAAAGACTAAACTTTTTAAAAACGTTCTACTCTCTTTGTTGGCCTTTTATAATAACTTTACAATTTTTCTGAAAAATTGCATTGAAGTGAGTTTTATCCGAGAAAATCTCTGGAATTAAGCAGCGCTTTATGTATCCAGTAATTTGATCAGGTTACCGTTAGAATTTATCAATTTGAAAATAAACGTAAATAATATGTTAATCATTTGTGGACATTATTTTCAAATCTATAACACGTAAGGAAAAGTCGCAGGTTGCCTCATACCAGATTTTTTATCTGTGTCAATGATACGTAACTGTTTTTATTTTGTTATATTTAGTATTTTTTTTGCTAGCATTCATTACAGATAGCTACTTGGCTTAAAGATTCTATATATCAGATGTCATTAATTGTTATGTACATCCAAAGAAATGTGTAACAATGTAACATTATTATGTTTCTAGTGTATTCATTTAATTTCCTATTTCTTTCCACATTTTTAACACTACATTTGTGTACTGGTATTTATTTAATCGAATATTATAAAATGTAGTCGTTTCTATACCAAAACAATTAGATGGTCTGAATTTAATTCCAGCTTTATTAGAACGATTAGAAAACTTCTTATCACTTATAAAGTGTTCGGAAAAAATAACTAGTGGATGCGATTCGGCGTCATTTTTGTAAGCAACACGACTACCAGTCCTGCTTTGATTATTGAACAGATACGATGTTAGGCATTATTTTGGAGCGTTACATGATTTAAAACCGTGTACAATCAGCGCAGTTGTACTATGAAGATGAATTAAGTGTTGTGTGCGTGCAAAGGAAATTTCGAACTAGATATCGTAATCCTAACATTATTCGTAATTTAATTCCAAAATTTGCCACAACTGGTTAAATTGCCGAAGCATATCATGGTGGTCGACCGCGCATGAGTTAAAACGAGGCCACATACCGCAACACTGCTATACACTTATCGTTCTTTACGGCGGATTATGAAAGAAGACCTTCACTTAATAACCTACAAAATCTAAATTACTCAACAGCTGTTATTGGGGATCATGAAAAACGCTTAGCATGGTGAGATCTGTTCATAAACTTAAGTGACGAAATTAACGGTTTCCGTAAAAGAATTATTATGAGCGATGACACATATTTTTACGTTAACAAACAGAACATCCAATATTTTGGTATAGAATGTCTGCGAATAATTTATAGCATATCGTACCATTTCCCGAAGGTCGCCGTATAATGCGGTACTTATAGCGCAGGGGTTGTCTAAAAACATTTATGTAATACCATTACTGTTAATGGCAAACAATATCGTAAAATTTTGCGCGACTTTTTGGCAGAAGAGTGATTTCAACAGATGGTATCACACTCCAAACAGCTCGTGAAACCATCAGCCTTTTGCAGACATTGTTTCCTGGTTGCTTTAATTCATATCGCGTCTCCCCTAGCTGCTTAGGTCGACGGGTTTTAATGTCCCAAATTTTTCCCGTGGAGCTATTTAAAAGCTAAAGTTTATGCGGATAGACAAGAAACGTTGGAATAATTGAAAGTAAATATTGGCCAAGAAATAGACGAGATAACAGCAGAGTTGCAGTTATGTTAAATACATGATGCATTAAAAAGAGCTCAATATTGTCATAGCTCGTTTGAAAACAATAATTTTTAAATATTTCGTAATAATTTACCTAACGCCGTAGTAGAGAGTATTTTTGTCTACTGTAATAGTTATCAGTCAAATAAGTTGATCAGTTATTTTTGCCGTACCCTTTGTAATTGTTTGAAGGATGATCTATACCAGAGTCTTCGATCTCTAACCACAACAATAAGTTTTTCAATATCCATTTTACGTTCAAATAAACGCAGCAGAATTTGGTTGTACGGTTCGCATGTCAAATATGTTTGTTCCAACGAACAAAATCAGCTCTATTGAACGACTTTCAATAGCTTTTAGTGTTGTGGGGTGTTTTATATCTATACATATTGTTATGATTTTTTTGAAATTAGGATTTTATTTCAAAATTAATTTATTATTAATTTTTATTACAGACCCACGTTTGGGCGTGCATATTTATTTGCTATGTATATTTGAATAAACAATTAATCTATAATTATTATGAATGTTTTGAATGCCCCGCGTTTGTTGTTCATATAAATGCGTTATATAAATTGTTATGACCTTGGCGAAAATTTAATTGAAGTTTTATTTATAATTATTATTAATTCGAAAAGTTTTAATTTTGATGCTTGATAGTTGTCCAAAAGGTTAACAA
>JAHWXV010337003.1:0-11789 GCA_024586415.1 Phrixothrix hirtus
ATTTTTCGGACAAAGAGGAAAATTATTTTTTACAGGGTATTGAAAAGTTAGTTTCCCGATCAAACAAGTGTATTGAGGTTATGGGGGACTACATTGAAAATTAAAATTTATTCCGAATTTTCTGCTTTTTCCTTTATGCCTATACCGAGAATACATTGAACGCCTCTCGTATATTGCTAGGAAAAGCTTGAAAAGTGTTCATAAAGTCGTAGGTCAGTAATCGGGCCTGTCTTATGTCGTAAAGATATTTCCAGGTCTACTGTGATGCTATCAGTGCTTTCTGAATATAATAGGAAACCATCTCAAATGTTATTCCCAGCGTTTGCAAAGTAAATTCGACAACTGAATTTTAAATGCTATAAACACTAGTTCTGCCAACATTTAGCGTGGATTTATGTAAGTGTAGGAGAAGCTGTAAATGAACGTAGGGTGCATACTACACGTTAACCTAAGGCTCCATATTGCCGGCCCCGACTGATGTAGTGGTTATTATTTTTGCCTCTACACCCAAGGGACATGGGTTTAAACCCGATCGAGGTTGGAGAAAAATTTAAAAAACATACCTTCTTTTCGGATAAGGAAGTAAAATCGTAGGTCCCGTGTCAGTTTAATCTCTACTGGCGGTGGAACTCCTCCAGATTCGGCAAAATTCTAGTAGGCATGGCGAAATGATTACGTAACAGTTCTAGTCTAACTAGGTCGAGGGAAATTCTGCATCGCCAATCATCAGTCACAAAAACAAACAAACAAGGCTCCATATTGCAATATAAACGTCCACATACTTGTAAAGGTTGGCTGGGAAATCCTTGATTACCATCCTTGTAGTGCCCATCTAACTTCTACAGGCTTTCGCGTTGTTCTAAATCTAAAAGAATATTTTGGACGCCAACAGTACAGAAGTGCAAAAAACAATTATCGAACAAGTGTTACACATGTGCAACGTCCTGAGAAATGCTAAACTCAATGAAGATTATGTAGAAAAATATTTAAAAAATTATTTCTATGAATAAAATTTTATTTTTAAAACAAAATGTAACGACTAGCGCTTAATTTACTAAAAATAATAAAAAAATCCATCAATTGTTAAATGAGGTAGAGCGAACGATGTTACGATTGACTGTGCAGAGGTCTTCAGTAAATCTAATATTCCTTGTACTTGATTAGAGAAAATCAGTTTTATATAACCAATATAAAATTTTAAATTATAAGTTCGCGTTAAATTTATATAATTATTTAATTCACATTTGCAAAATAAAGTAAATACTTCACCAAACCGGAACACCGTTGAAAGTTTAGCAACTTGTAGTTAATCTATATGTTTGATATACTAAGTTACTTCAAATGAAATAGACACACTGCCAAGTTGAGCAACTGTAAAAAATTTGGTTAAACGCTGTTGCAGAAGTTGGCACTACTGTAGATGATTTTCACATAAACATAATAACTAGGATGATTGCGGATATTATGGAGCAGTTATGTTGTGTGCTTAAATTAGTTATAACGAATTCTGTAGCTGTTGCACAACGATATTTTTCTTGGAAAATCACCACCTATTAGACAATCGAGTTACAGTTGCTAAAAAAAGTTTAAACGACAGGGTGTTTGTGCAAATGCAAAAATCGTGTAAGATCGCGCATATTACAAGAACAAATAGATCGTGTTGGTTCAGCTTACAAATGAAGTCTACGGAAGTCTAAAATGAAGGTGAATTCGGAACTACAAATATCACAATTGTTTGGAAAGTTTGAAGCATGTACGTGAAGAAGGTGAGATCAAACGTCGAGATTTTTCTGTATTATGCAAATGCTACAACAGCGCTGATTAAAGTGAACAGATAATTTTTAGTGGCGAGTTAACTTTTTATTCGAGTGGAAATATAGGTTATATAATGAATCATTTGCAGGATTCTACAAAAGTTAATGTATTTTGTGCTGTGTCGCTCACGAAGGTATACCGGCTATTTTTCTTTGAATAAGAAACAGTGACAGTAACGGCATATCTGCAAATTTTAATCAATTAGTTTATGCCTCAGTTAGACGACGATAGGAAAAGCTTCATTTTTCAGTAAAAAGGAGCATCGGAATGTAAAAATTATTTGGACGAAAACTTTACACGCGACTTTTTTATGGGGATATGTAAAAGACGGGGTTTATTCTCGCCCACTCGCTGATAATTGGGATGATATCAAATAATGGATCACAAGAGATGTGGCAAATGTCAATGCGTATATATTACATTATATTTCGAATAAATCTAACAAGCCTTGATATGTGCTATATGAAAAATAGAACAAGTATTTAACAATAGTAGGTTTAAAAAGTAAAGCTGAAGAATTATTTTATAAAATACTCTAAAATTGTTTCTGATAAAATAAATTGTTTTGGAAATACAACGCGTGTTTTAAATTTTAAATTTGATTCAGGATTAAAAGCCACTTTCTTAAAATTTTGTGCGTTGGTATAAGGGCATTAAAATAAATATTATAGGATACTTGACTTTTTTTTATTATAAATTTATCAATTAATATTAAAATTGATTCGGTTTGCTGCACAAATTTTATTTTTGGTAACGTTATAGCATTTTAGAAAAAACAAAGTTGAATATCAAAAACTTACAACTTTTTAATAAAGAAGATTTAGTATATTCAATACTCTAATCCTAAACGTTTAAAAAAATGGCTTTTAATCATGAAACAATTTTTTTCAAGTTTACAATATTAATTAATACATTATATTTATATATAGTAATACTGTACAGTTTACTTAGAAAATCAGAAAATGCTTACATTTGGTATCAATTAATTTCTAGTACATCGGACTTTTGCGCAATCAGTTCTCGAACCGAAAGAAACTTCAAGAGAAAACATGCAATTCAAAACATTTTGAACTCTCTGTAATATCTATAGCTTCACGAAGTCGAAATACATTCAGCACTTAAAATTTAACTATGAAGGTATGTAAATGAAAATTATTACTTGGTCCAAATGTGTGTTATTTAAGCTGTACCAAGAACTTCTGTATCGAATTGAATTGAAATTTAAATACTTAAAGTCTACTCAGCAAAGGTTCTGGCGGAACTAAACTATGACATTTACTTAGGATTTAATTGAAACATTTCCAGGGAGGGACTGCAACGATACCATATCTATAAATAGAGGGTAATCAATGGAAATCATTTTGGGTACCTAAATAGAACGATTTAGAATTTTAATAGTAGGTTAAGTAGTCATAATGTTCTGAAGCATTCTATTAAAAGTTAAATACAATGATGGGAATTCTTTAGAATGGCTCGAAATGTTTTACGCATTAAAGTTAGGTACATTCCCATTAATGCCGTTGAGCTCAGTAGGTTCTGGGAGTCGGACTGGATCATGAATTATGGTCGAATACACAGAGATCGATGATGCTGAAATAACGAAGGAAGGTATGGGCGCCAGAAGATTTAATAAAAGACTAATTAGGAAGCCTACGTTACTGCAATCTGGAACTAATCTGTAACTAAACGAGTTACGTCGTAGACGTGAGTCATTTCTGAAAGAAACAACAAATTACGTATACGATAAAAATCAAAGTAAGTAATAACAAGGTGAATTGCATTTATTGGTCGATAAAAATTATTAAACCGTGATGGTTGAACGATTAAATACTGTTCAACGACAAAGCTTTACGAACTACCTCGATGGTTTAGTGTTCGTCTGAACACGTTAGTTCACGTGCAGCGTGCGTTTGTTTACAACGTGTTGTTTACGTTCGTCGCATTTTGCTGTTGTAGAAAATGACGGAAAGATCGGAGCAACGAATTTGCATAGAATTTTGCGCAAAGCTCGAAAAGAGTTGTACGGAGATCATCGGAATGATGAAGACGGTATTTAGGGACGGATGTATGAGCAAAACACAAATAAAAGAGTGGAATAAGCACTCCAAAGTCGGAGCAATATTAAGTCGCTGGTGATTGTTTTTTTGATTATGGGGGTATCGTACACCACGAATATGTTCCTAGAGATTGCACGATCAACAAGAAATATTATAGTGCAGTTATAAAAAGGTTGCGTGAGGCAATTCGCAGAAAATGGCCTCAAATTTGGTCAAGCGGTGACTGGCTTCTACATCACGATAACGCGCCAACGCATGAATCGAATCTTGTGCAGCAATATTTGACAAAGCACAAAGTCGTACAGCTTCGTCAGCCTCCGTGCAGTTCTGATGTAGCTCCCTGAGACGTGTGGCTGTTTCCAAGACTAAAAATGCCGCTCAAAAGACATTGATTCGACGACAAAGAAACAGTCGAAACTAATATGACGAACGCTTTAAAGGGTAAACCACAAAACGAGTTCCAGGTCTGCTTCCAAACGTGAAAAGGCCGTTGGCAGCATATTCTTCAATCAAATGGGGACTATTTCGAAGGATGCCACCAGAATTACACCAGCGGGGAAATATGAAGAAAGGTCGGAGAGTTTTGAGACAGTCCTCGCATAATACTTAATAACATTATAAATTATTACAAGCATTTTGTAGTACCAGAAATAAGAAAAAATCCGTTTATAACTAAAGCTCAAGTTGCACAAAAAATTAAAAATGTTACAATATAATACCGTAATTTTTGGCGTAAGATTGCTGTATTACATTTCTAATTTTTATTACTAAAAATGTTACTGATTTTCATTAAAATTGTCACAATAATTGTTGCGCGTGTAAAGTAACTCTTATTCGAGAAGACAGCAGATAAAAGAAGATAAAAAAATTATTAATTTCTTTTAAATACTAATATTTGATTACTCAGATTTGTAAGAAACATATTTTTCATAATTAAACTGCATAACAGTTTTCTTAAAAGTATTCACGTATTTTAAAATACATTTTATGTATGAATTATTATTAGCATTGATTTTGTATATAAAATCCATGTTATTAGTAAACATCCTAAAACAACAAACTTGCATCGCGATGACCTTGTTCTTTATATACTTGAAAATATTGTACTCTATTCTAAATTGCTTTGCATGCATATTATTTACCCTTGCTCTATAAAATGAATTGAACCGTGATTATCGAAAATACAATATTTCAGGCTTTTGAACAATAACTTACATCTAACGTACAATTTTGCACTATAATACGATTTTTTTAATGTCATATGAAGTGTCTATCTAAATATACAAAATCAATCCTCCAATAAATGCAAAAGTTATAATTTAGATGAGTTAAAATATATTTTGTATTTATAATTTTTTGAACAGATAGTTTAGATTTTTATATTTAATTATTAGTTTCAATTATAAATCCGAATAAGATGCATAAGATTATACAACTGTAGGAACATTAAAATCGAAGAAACTGTTGTTGTTCGTTTTATAAGATCTAAATTGGAAGCACTTATGGATGAAATTGGTTTACCAAAATTAAAAGATTTTAAAATGTAAACCCGCGCTTACTACTAACATACTGTATAGATTATGACGTCTTCAACTACACCTGTCAGGCATGCCTAGATACCTTCCTGAACCTTAAAATAAGTTTGAGTTTCAAGTTTGTTTTATATTTCAAAGCTTAAGACAATTTCCTATTTAACAAAATCATACAGATATCAATCATGTACAATAGATTTTATATTAAACTGTATTTAATTAAAATATAATTTTGTCACAAGGATCCAATTATTGTCATAAAATTGTCTAAAGTGATTGTAAAATCTCCAAAACGTGAAATATTATTTTAACTTGAATAATTTAACATACAAAGCTGTAAAATATACTCAGCAATATAACAAACCCTTCCTAATTTTGAAGTTTGAAGTAAATTATTAAAAAAAGTTAACATTTAAACATGTGTCCGAATATTATTCGACCTGTGTCCATAAAGTCACACTAGCGCTATCGTGTCTGTTCCGACGGGTGACGTCATTCAAAATAGTTGTCATTTGACTACACGAGCCCCTCTCATCGGTTTTTCCACTTTCGAAACATGTCGATAAATTAATTTTTGAAATAGCTTTGAGAACACATGTCGCATTTGCTTAAATTTTGTTGATATCAAATCGCTTTCCTTTAAGTGGAAAAGTCACAGGGAGCACTGATGTTGGCGAAGCTGCATTACGAGGTGTTTTGCAATAACGTTTGCAGGAAATCCGCAAAATCAGCTGGTCCATTATGGTGATGAAAAAGCCAGTCTCGGCTGGTACAAAGATGTGGCTGTTTTTTCTCACTGTATCATGCAATCTTCTCAACACTTCTAGATTGAATTATTTATGGATTTTCTGAGCTGGCGAAGCAAATTAATTATGCACAACACCTTGATAATAGAAAAAAACAGTCAACATTTGTTTGACATTTCTTCGCCTTTGCCGTTCTTCCTTCGGTCGCAACTCAGATGCAAACTTTCAATGAGAATATTGGTGTTTTGACTTTGAATCGTAGCAGTGAACCTACGATTCATCACCCGTGATAAGCGCATTTTCATCATTGTTTACCATCTCTAAATTGTCACGAGCGATTCCTAGTCCAAGATTTTTTGTTCTCTTGTCAACAATTTTGGAACGAACTTTACAGCAAAACGAACCATTCCTAAATTTTCGGTTAAAATTTCCGAAACCGTACCTTTTGGGATACGAAGTTCACTTTTCACCTCGCGAACAGTCAAATGGCGAGCGCTCCCAATCGCAAATCGCACGCGTTCGATGTTTTCCACCATGTTTGTGTTCGAAAGTTGGACAGAATGGGGATCACTATTAACAGATGTGCGACCATCTTTAAACCGTTTATACTACTCTTATCTGCGTATTGCCTATGTATCCAACAGCCTTTTCATCATTTTTCAAGCTTGAAACAAAATTTCCAAATTTGTTCTTCAATTCTCTCCATGACAACAAAATCCAACGATAACAAACACCGCACCGCAGATAAACACGGATTACTCACGTATCAGTGAGTGTCCGGCCTAGCGGCTGGTACGGGAACTTCATAAGGCCCTATTAACGAACTTACAATTCTACAGATGGCGTTCAGGAGCTTTGATGCGAAATTATAGACACAGGTCACATAGTATTTGAACAAACCGTTTGTACATCAATAGAGTAGATACTAAATTGAAATTTTTACATGAAAGTGTTAATGTCATGCTTCGAAAGTTACCTTATTTTGAGTTAACTCACCCTTGCAGTTGTAATGGTTAAATTGACGTTAAAAACGACCAAAAATGCTACGTGAAAAATGATATAAGAAAGCAGACCACTCACTTTAATGGAAAAGCTTTGTACGGCAAAAATTATTTTGAATATAGTTTAATGATTTATTTTGCAATTTAGGTATAAGGAAAAATTAAGGAAATGCGATGATGTTATTCCTTAATTTGTAAGAATTTATGAGTTTGCAATAAAGAAACTTGATAATTGTTACAACAAAATTTAAAATTATTTGTTTTAACTGAAACTCAGTTAAACATACCTGCACGTTAAATTTTAGATCTGAATAAATGTTTTAATGAGGATTCAAAAAATACTTAACGAAGTGGAAATAATTAAATACATTTAAATAACTACAAAAGGATTCTTCAGTAGCTTTCGCTGTTGAAAGCTAAGATTTAAATATAAGAATGCTTTCAAAAATCATAAATTGGACGCGTTTCTTAAATAATGCAAAGAAGTCAAAAACTTTTGGAAATATAAAAGTTTCCTTTCGGGCTTTTCTGATATTCTTACCAAGTTGCTTTTATCCTTTCAATAAATCAATTAGAAGTTATTGTATCAGAATTCAAAATATGCCAAAGACGTCAAATTCTTTCAGGAATAATTGTAAAGTTTCAATGTTCGTTTTGCAATTTTCAGTGTTTGAGTCTATTCTTTATTATGTCATACCACGTAATTATGTTTATACAACTATAATAAGCTTTTCGAATTTACAGTAGTTCTAAAACTTGTTAAACACATCCCCAAGTTTTGTAAAGCTCAAAAGAGCTTATTAATATGGAAATCTGTGTAAACTGAAGATTAAATAGTAAATCCTGCAAACAAGACATTTGTTCTCCTGTTAGAATACTGTTAATGTAGTTAATAGCATTAATTATGTATCGAGTGTTTCTATTTCTCCATAGGTTTCAAGGATTGACGAGTAATGGACTGGAACTATAGTTGTTAGAAGTAGTTTATTTGAAGAATCTTATGATACGCTAATCGTTTTTACCAAACTCGAAGTAGTTATTAAAATTTCTAAGGTGCCAATAAAAGATAATGACAAACAAATTTAAGGTTCATCAAATCAAAAGATCAGGTGAATAATTATTTTTTAGATGATATTTAACGTGTCATAACTTTTAACGATTCCTTTTACTAAAATGAAAGTACCAATAGGATGAGATGATCATTTAATTGAAATTTTAATAGCTAATGTTACATTGGCCCTAATTTTTCTTGTAAATATTTATGAGTTGCGCATAAATTACCTCATTTATGTTTTTACTTTCATTTAGCATAAAGTATTACTAATTTTAACTTTATTTCATTATCCATGTTAATTATGCTTTGAATAATATGCTTTGTTCACATAATCAAAACTAAATTAGAAGCCATTGGGGTAAATTGTAAAAGTAAAATGCAAAGCATTGAAATCGCTTAAAAAGCTTGCATTTGTAGGACGCTATTATGGTAATAATCGAATCATTTTATTGTTATTATGGTGGTAGCAAACTCTAGTCCTGTAAGTTAACTTATACACTATTAGCTATTCATAACACTTTTAGTAAGTTATCAATAACTAATATACAAAAGGACCACGAAATTTAAGCTTCACTCATAAATTTAGATTCAAGCGCGTTTTAATTTTACTGTTTGTAAAGTACTCATTGAAAATTATGATTTCAAAATGGAACATTCTGTAATCCTTCCTAGACGTTAGCACATATTTTCAGGAAGACATAGTTAATTAACTCAGTAGTCACGATTTTAGAACGGGATAAAAGTGGGTGATGGAATGCAACAGTTTTACCTAAATCATGTACGAATACTACAGAAACTGCCACCTATATTACAGTTACATCGCCGATAAACGCAGATAGGAAACATTTTTCAAAGCCATTCTTACACCCTGAGGGTTGTCTGCTACATTTTTCTTTAAAGAAAAGAAATTCTCCTTGTAGATCAGCAGGAAAAACTCAGATTGAGTAGCTGAAATATTTTTTCGTTCCATGACCTTATTGTCATATTTTGCGTCATCTAGACCAGGTCATGCTATCAAAGATCTTTTCTCTCAATATGTATATATTTATTGCACAGTAGGTCACTTCTTGCAGTTGCGGTGTGAACGGCCTCCTTGGTTTTAATAATCAAATATAAAACTTTTAGTTATCCTTATATTAATTGCGAACCTCCTTTGGACAATTTTGGTATTTTTTGTGGTAATATTTCGGTTGCTACTAGCCCATTTATACAAAACCCTTTCAAGTTATAATTAAACAAAATATCATAGATATATTTAAAGTACAAAATATCGCAGCTTCTATTTAAAGTGTAAACTAATTAAGTCTATTTTTAGATAGACCGTACCTTGCAAATTTATATTCACTTAAATAAATCCCAATGAGATGACACGTTCTTAATGACAAAAGCAGCGTTTTCGCAGCATTACAAATTCGTTACACACGTATTACAGGCTCACGTTCTGAGGAGTTCTAATTAGATTAAAAATTGGTAACCATTGTTATGGCTATTTACCGTAATGTACGAACAACAAGGAATTATATGTAGCTGACAAGACTACGAGTGCCATGTATGAACGAATTTTCACCTTCTTGGTACATTCCAGAACATGTAGTCGTCATCGTTGGTAAGAAGCTCAGGGCGTCTTCCATCCATGCATCTTCGGCGCACCTTTTTGATTCAACAAATCCCTCCCGTTTAGTATAATCTAATTATAAAGTAAGGACGCACCATGCGAATTATATAGTTATTGTAAGTGACTATTAAAATCTTTGGTATCACCCTTATTCTTTTGAGTTTACACTCCGAACACCCTTCGAATTAATGGCTACCGATACGTTGCACCGAACTTCAACCACATAATAAAGTTGATTTAAATTGTTTACGAATTTATCGTTGTAATAAACACGTTGCACCGAACTTCAACACGATTAGTTCTGGAGAAGGAAGTGGGGGGTGGAATTGATTAACAATGGTTCGTACTCTAAGTTAGGTGGTATAGAAAAGCAAAATAGGCTGAGCGTCAAGTTTTTGAGGTTATAATTGAATACAGAACATGAATATCACTTTTTAAATAGTTGTTCAGCTTTGGCCTGAATAATGCTAGGGCAAAAACTAAATCTAACACTGGCTTTAAGAGTCTACTGGTTAAAAATATTTGCGCGATAAATATTCAGATCACCCTGTATATCACTCGCGAACCTGAGAAAGGAATATTGAACAATAAAAAGCAATTTGATTCACAGGACCCAGACGTCAACTTCTTTATTTTCCCCTGTATGTATTTTAAATGCAAACAAATAGTCCAACAAAATCAAAGAATTGATAATCAACATTGACAGAAAGTGCTTCTAAATAGCAACAATATTTTGTGTCAAGTGTAATTAAAATGTATTTTAAATAATTCAAAGTTCTTACTTAATAATAATCAAATTTTAGCAGTATAAATATTCATGTAATTGAAGTTATTTGAAAATAAAATATCCAACAAGAAAACCGTTAGAATAGTTCGAACAATAACCTTTTAAAGTGTTGTTTGATAAGGATTCTCGAATGTGCACAGTCGAAGACTTCCACCTTCTATAATGACGTCAAGAGTTCTTTCGTTGACTATAAGACAATAATCCCTATATGAATAAAAACCCGCAATTAAATAATTTTTAAGCAATTTCTAACGTATCCCACCACAAAATTAATCACTGTTAAAACTAATTGCCAAAAGATAGGTAAACACTTAATAATCGACAAATACTAATTAACTCATGAATGAGTTTGGAATTTACTTCAAGAGACTGAACGTTCAAAATTTAAATTAACATAACTGTAACATGCCAAACCAAATTAATAATTAAGGAACAAGTTATATTTTATTCAAATACGCAGAAATAATTGAGCGCATTTTATTTAAACAGCAAACCTGATGTTGTTACAGAAGGAGATATCTGCCGCTGGATCTCTGTACCTCATGCTTGTGTCTAGTAGATCTGGAAGTTAAAGAAGGTGGGTAGAACCAATAAGGTAACGCTAACAGGTACAGCAGCAACTGCCGAAGTAGGAACATCTAGGAAAGACGTCCATTCCTGGTTAACAGAACTGAACACGACTGATCTGCCTTACAACTTCCAGAGGACTACCAGGCCAAGCCTTCGCTCGTAGGAGCAGTGTCAGTGACTTAGAGGGTCACCTCCTACATCCCATGATGACAGGCAGCATTCCGCAGCGATATGGCAGAAAGAAAATAGGAACGAAAAGCAGTGAAAGAAAAAAAAACACTAAAAACCATGAAAGTCCGGGTTATAGTGACTTGAAGCTCATTAAATAATTAATCAACCTTACCTTAAATTAAATTTAAGTGGTCTTAAAGAACGAATTTTTAAGAACGTTCAAATCGATAAATCGTATTGAAGGACGAATGACATTGTGCTAGTAGACCAAATTCCAAAACGTAGTACGCATAACAAAAAAATATGCCGAAATAATTACTACCCGAAAATACAAATTAAAACTACGAGGCGTGTTTTTTAAGTAAGTACCGTTTTGAGGTATAAAAAAAGTAGTAAAGATATTGTAATAATTTTATTTTTACATAAAAGCCCACATTTTAA
>JAHWXV010337157.1:0-11359 GCA_024586415.1 Phrixothrix hirtus
AAAGATAGAAAATACTTTGAATTCTAAATACATATATATATATATATATATATATATATATATATATACGAGGTACGACAATTAAGTAATGAGACTGATTTTTTTGTAAGATGTGGCAACCCTGCAGCTTGCGCAGGCGCTCCGCATTTGACCTTGATCTCTAAGCTACTTCTAGTCCAAGTGGCACATTGATACAGCTGCTCAGTCGTGAGTTGTACTGTAATAAGGGAACACGTGTTTTTGCTTCTCGTTACAGAAATGGAATCGCGAAATATTGCAAAACGGTATGCCATTTCTTTTTCTGTTAAATTGGATGAGAATGCGACGACAACTTACAATAAGCTTCAGAAGGCTTTTGTAAATGAGTTTATGTCAAGAATTCAAGTTTTTCGTTGGCATAAAATGTTTTGTGAAGGCAGAACGAATGTTGAAGTGAAGACCGCAGTGGAGGACCATCAATCTCACTGACTGATGTCAACATTGATAGGATGCGTGAAATCGTACGATCTGATTGAAGATTATTAGTTAAAATCATGGCTCAAGAACTCAACATCAATCGGGAAACTGTTTATCAAATACTAACTCAAAATCTGGGTATGAGAGAAATTTGTGCAAAGATGGTCCCCAAAAATCTCACAGACTAACAGCGAGAAACACAGAAAAATGTGGCAGTCGATCTGAGAGAGCAAGTGAAAATCAATCGAGATTTATTGAGCCGTGTTATCACTGGTGATGCAATTTGGTTCTACCAGTACGATCCAGACATAAAACGTCAAAGTTCGCAATGGTATTCAAAAGGATCACCCAGACCAAAAAAAGCTCGCATGTCAAAATCAAAAGTGAAATGCATGCTTGTGTGCTTCTTCGATTCCAGGGGCATTGTTCATAAAGAGTGGTTGCCTCCTGGCCAAACAATTAACCAATACATCTACAAAAAAATTGTAGAAAGACTTCGAAAATGAGTTCTCCGTATCCGTGCAAACATTGCTGATAATTGAATTCTTCATCACGATAATGCGCCATCCCATACTGCACTGTCTGTGCAGCAATTTTTAACCTCAAAATGCGTTTCAGTACTACCAGCTCCACCTTGTTCACCCGCTATTGCTCTGTGCGACTTTTTCTATTTCCAAGAGTTAAAATGATGGTCAAGGGACGCCATTTTCAAACAACAGAAGATGTCCAAAAAGCTGTGACGAGGGTCTTGGAGGACATTCCAAAACAATAGTTCCAGAAATGTTACCAACAGTGGCAGAAGCGCTGGAGCAAGTGTATGCAAGCAGAAGGTAACTACTTTAAAGGAGATTACACTAGAGATGACTAAAAACATAAGTGATATTTTTTTTCACATCAGTCTCATTACTTAATTGTCGCCCTCGTATATGTATATATATATATATATATATACAGATAAAATAGGCATTGAAACAACTTTTAAAGCAAACATACAAATAGGTATGGTTCTCTAAAATCCAAAAGCGAAATTAAATTTAGAAAATCAAGGAATGTACGAAATCTCTTGTTGAAAACTAAGACCGATCTTAAACTAATGGAAAAACTGTAAGAAGAACACCAAAATTCTGTAAAAAGAATGATGATAAAACCTCATCACTAACCCAGCATACTCACGCTACGTCATACATAATTGATACCACGAGAATGATTCCTAACATTGAACGAAAAACGAGGACAATAATTCGAGAAGCCATTCAGATTAAAAACTGTTCAGATAACCTCGATACAAGAGATTACACCCAATGATTACAAACAGCCTGGAAACCAATTATAAATCAATGGACAAAAATATTCAAAAGGGAAAGTATAAAAACTCAGCATGCAGTATCCCTAAACAGTGGAATCGTATTAAAACCTTTCACTTGAAAGCAGCAAGGTATATAAAGAGCTTTCACTTCCAAACGACATCATTTCGTTACGAATAACGAGATGGAGAAGCAAACAACAAAAAACTTGATAATGATAGGTTTAATTCTACCGAAACGTCTTCACGGTGAAATACCCAAAAAATGAAGCATTTCAGAACAAAATGCTTTAGGCAATGGTTTTTTGGTGTAAAGGGGAAAATAACACAATATCATTTATTTAGAAATTAAGCGACATCTTCAAGATCACTCCAAGGTTAACTTTCACTTTTGAAATGGATACTACTGTTTCTTGTTTGCGTTTGTTTGGTCAACAAATACCAGTCGATATCCTTTGTATAAAAAGTTGCTCAATTTAACAAAAACGTTTTACCTAATTCTACCTGTTGAAGTTTATCATAGGAATAGCTATTATTTAATTCATTTAATCCAAATAAACAAATAATAGATGAACTTTGATTATTGTCTAATCTCTTGACAACAGATTATACGTGAGAATCCAATTACCCCTTCCATTTGTCATTTATCAGTAAAATTATCCCATTACACAAATAATATCCACACATTTCAAATTCAACTAAGAATTGCGAACAAGGCTTATTGTACAGTTGTTAGCGTGTCAGTATGTAGCTAGACTAATTATTGAAATTAGTTTAAACACTTTAGTCACTGCTTAACAGGTTGAAATGATTCTTATTTATAGCAAATCTTGACGCTGTATAGATGAAGAAATTTGTTTATATAGTGATTTATTTCCTAACAAAAATAATCTATCGTCAGCTTTGTTTTATAGTATTGTCAAATAATTTTCGGAAAATGGAAATGTGGTCCCCCAAAAGCGGCTACGCGGAAGTACTGTTACTGATGAAAATATTGAAGCGTTTGTGTTCGCGACAAACTGCTTGTGAGTAAGAAATGTCTCGATAAAATATTACCCCGGTATTAGTTTCATCTGTATCATATATCATTGCATCAAGCATTATATTACAATGATGTTTAACATCGTATGAGGTTTTGACGATAAACACTGCAACAGTTGCAAATTAATTCAGTATATTAAACTATGTTAAACCTTACTACTTGGTTTATCCTATCCCGATATTTCACCAATGACGTTTTGCTTATTTGAGCCTTCAAAATCTAAGAGGACGATATTAAACCCAAACAAGTTATTAAATTAAGCGACAAAGCGAGAAATGGTGTAGGTGGCGCACGTGGGCAAATCTAAAAAAAATTATATCTTAAAATTTAGGATTCATCACCTGGACTTAGAAGAAACATAACACAGAAAATTATTAGTCAATCTCGCAATGATTCATTCAATCGTTTTGACGATCATCAGTAGACATTACGTATGGTACGTACCTAATTCAAGCAATATATTTTATTCGGTTTTTTCACAAAACTTCTAAAATGTTTAGTATATTTTAAAATATAGTACTTTACTGATTAAATTACTCATTTGATTTGAACTTGAATTATTTTTTATGCAGTTTATTGCATTGATCTAGAAAATCAAATTTTCGTTGGTCACAATTACTTATAAAAATTTCTAATAAACAGCTTTTCGCAGGCTGCTTTTCTTTATATCACGAAAGAGCTACAACTAAATCCAGCATTTTCATCTTATAAACCACATTAGGCTCATATGAAATTCTAAAAAATATTCCAATAACGATACCCTATTTTAACAGCTGATGGAAGCCATATTTTTGAATCTATATCTGTCATATTTAATACATAGAATGTTATATGATTCCACTGCACGCAAAAATTGTTAAAATTTACTACAAAACGTTTACAGAGGTTTTTGTAAGTTACGTAAAATTTACGGCGCTCGTAATCTTCCCAACAAGAGAACGATTCGACGTTTAACTGTAAAATAAATGACAAGCGTGTATGTTGTCACATTAGAAATTCATTCACGTCAACATAGTACACGCTTGAATGGAAACATCGTAGTTTGTTGGAGCGTATGCAATAACGTATTCAATACCTTTCATCGACCATAATTTAGCGGATTTTATACCTAGTCTTGAACTTCGCCCTTAAAAAAATGTTTTAACTTAAATAATATAGCTTAACCACCACAGATTGTACCGTATAGTCGCTCACTAAACTCTAGAGCGACTGGAAGTGGACCGTAATTTTAGATGAAAAATAATTGTCAGAGACTTGTCACAAGCGCCGCTGGCGTTACGCCCGACAACGATGCTGGTGTCTCCTACCTTCTCAGATGAGGGGAGTCCGTGACAGATTTCACCAGCACTTCCACACTCTAAAAAAATCTGGAATTACGTACAAAAGGTTTGAAGTATGGGAGGGGCGCCACTGCTCCTTATTGGCTGTATAATGAATCGAACTGTCCTTCTGAACAGGGAAAAACGGTCCTGCGGCCTATAAATACGTTATCCCTGACTTGCCTTTAACCTAGGCCCCAAATATCAGTATGAATTAAGACCGTGCCTAGAGTGGGGGGGGGGGCAACTTGACAAACACATATCCCTTGAAATACAAAATATAATCTCACTTAACTTATTCTAAGTTTAAAATGGAAATCAGGGAATAGCTATCTATCTATATCTAAAGAAATGACTTATTCAGCATAAACAAAAACAACAAAAGGGCACGCAGTGTTACAAGACAACTTCTCCGGCTCTTAAATGCGACCTAATTCAAGAGTTACAGGGAAGACTAACCAATCTACTATAAAATGAACTTATTATCTGAATATTATATTCACATCTAATAAAGGTATGCATCAATAGTTCGGACAGAAATTATGTTCTGACAAGCTCCCCTCAAAATAGGAATGGTTTAATCTGGGCTCTACAATATTCGGTAGACGGGACACTTGAATTACACCGGATTCCCGCTGATATACGTTAACATACCCAATACACTCTTGCAGGCAACCAATATTAAAGCAAATAATGGAATAATAAGTGCCTTTGTTTTGGTCGACTCGTCACAGGGCTACTCGCTTGCCCAAAAGCACCATAATCGTCGGCCGTGAATCTTGTACGTTCGTGCGTTTGCTGGTCGACTCACAAGTTGCGAACGGGGTGGAAAACAGCAAGTAGTTCTCACGGACCGGGATTCCGCCACACTTACTCCCGCGGAAACCTTGCACTCACACCAGAAACTTCAAAAGTCACTCATACACGACCGATTTCTATAACGTACGACCTTCACGTGTTTTAATGCCACATCGCGGTTGTCTCACAATGAGTTATTACAAATTATTCACATTCGTAATCCACAAAAGAGAAAATCGCTTACAACTCTCACTTAATTTTCTTAATTTTTTCGCCACCTAGAAAAAGTTCGTCTCTCGTTTTTGTTCCGACCGAAACTATTTATTTTCGTAGTTCTAACAACCACCCATTTACCATAAACGTAGGCGGTAAATTTAAATATTGGCGCGGGACGCCAACAAAACCTGACAGACTAATCCCATTTTTTGGCTGGATAGCTTTGTAAACAAGTATTTGAAGCGGTAAGAATCAACTGATGATTGAAGAACGTCCACTTGGTCCCAAAAATTTACCGTTTGGTGTGGATTTAATCCAGAGGAATCACCAGCACCTAATCTTTGCAATGGTACTTCTTGTCAATGATACAGGATATTGACTTATGATAACTGAGAATATGTGACGCCTATTGGAAGACATAGGATTCACAAGTTTTTGGTTTTAAAATGTCGTAATTTCAAATAAAAATGTAGATTGCCTTTTATACAAAATACAGGCGTATAACGTTTTCCTCACATATATTATTATATATTTGATCCACATCTTCTACATATGTGTTACATATTCCATTGCACGTGGTTAGGATACATTCACCTTCGATGTTTCACTTACAGAATATTTTTTACATATTGCTAGAACCCCAATTCCATATTCGTTTGCGATCAACATTATAAAACCATTTTTGATTTTACTTCTCTTGTATTAATACTTCGGTCGATCTTTCTCTTTTCCCCAACTTTTTACTTTTAAAATCTATTAACCCACAATTCTTAGACTTAGTTCGTTCAGTTTATTAATAAAATTTGTTAATGCAAAAAGCTTATCAAAAGAACATACCCCAATAAATTAAATCTGTAAAATCTACTTGTAACCAATATATTCATAATAAATAATGAAAACGAAATATATTGACTTGAAATGTACAAAATTACCTGTAGAAGTCAGTATTTCTTCTATTCAGCAACAAATTACCTCTTGGCACCTGCGAAGCATTGCTCGCCAAACCAGACACACGTTCCCTTGAAAGATGTTCTCTCACTCTTTTGCCAGTGTCCGAGCAAGTTTAGAAAAATTTGCGACATACTTCGGCGTTTTTTACCTTTGTATTCAACATATTTTAAAAATACTTTATTGGACTATAGCGAATCGTTTCCATTTGGGTTTCTGAGGAGGTTCTTAGTTATTTTCGTAGTATGAGGGCGAATACTATCCTGGGTAAGCTCGAACTCTATACTACAACACGCGTGTCATATGGTCTTTCAGATTATAATAGTTATACAAACTGGCATCAATTCAATCAGGGACCAGGCCAAAGTTGGTACTATTGCCAAAAAATCTACCTCAGATCTTGCCAATGGCGGAGCTATCAACCTCGCTTATTTATGTTGCCTGGTCAGAGATTAATAGAACAGCTGAACCTTAGTGAACCATTTACTAATTATTTTATCGCATACATCCACGCCATATACTATATGACACCAAAGGGTCTACAGAAGTAATGCTCTGTCGACGAACAGCGCAGTTAATCATGTTTATTAGTTGTTTTCGCTTACGACTTTGTCAAATTACCCTTTTCTATTTGTCAGTCGTGCGGAAGCGTTTTTAAGCCCGATAAATACGGGATTTACACACAACTTTACTGGCGACACAGATCTGACACGAGATATTTCAACGTTACTCAGATGTCACGCTTTAACTATAAAATTATTATCTGCAGCTAAATATCGTTAAGTACTAGTTGGTTGGCCACCAAAGTATTCTGTACAGACTCACTGTTTTTAACAAGATAAAATTATATAACCGCTTAACAAAAGAATCCCAATGAACGCGTAAAGTTGTTGTGCTCTAATCTCAAAGTTCAGAATATTTTTTCAGTTAGCCTGCTCAACTGTATATATCACATGCTTATAATTGAAGAAGTTATTCACAAACTCTCGGCCAGTATTTGTCATTCTAAGATGTATGTTATCTCTTAATGACTGAAAAATAGTTCCAACTTTTTCCATCTTCCGTAAGATGCTTGAGATATTAATTTGTAAATTCTGGGCCTAAATATTGAAGTCTTCTATTCTCTTCCACTATTGAAGTTTTATTTTGAAGTTATATCGAAATGCTCAGGTATGTCGTTTTCATTAGTAAACATTAACTACGGTTACGCCCTTACCTGTTTATCACTCAAGCGGTTTAAATTGAAATATTTTAATCCACTGATCCGCTGTGTGTTATTGCCGCTTTTTCCCGAAATGATGAAATACGTACTAATCATCAAGCATTCTATGTACCATATTTTTAATTTATACCAAGAACTTCGCAGTCAACAACGGTTTATTCCTACAGCACGGAAAAAACATAATTCAATAAACATTAGTGTATGTCCAAAAAATTGCTAAAGTCGCACCATAAACGGAACAAAACTTTTCTAGAGATTATAAACATAATTGCAGTGTGCGCAAAAAGGCGTTTTAATACCTAAATAAATATGTTGTCAATATTGATCCAAGGCAACGCACACTGGATCAAAGCGAACTATTTACGAACTCACGCATGCTAACAAAGCTTAAACTAATCGCACGGAATAATACTGGCGGTATTTAACGTACATGCCCAATACTACAGCGATAAATAATCTCTGAGACGTTAACAGCACGGCGTCTTCGGCATTAATGGATTTAAAAAAATGAATTCACAGTAGGTATAACTTTATAAATGATATTAATCTAGGTTTAAAATTTTAATATTGCTTTCTTTATTATTCAACTTCAAAATCCCTACTAAGTGTGAATAATAATCTAATACTCTTAACGTTTATAAGCTGTCTTGAATGAATAACAAATACCTGTGATATTGAATGCACACAGCAGGGAGTTATTAATTAAAACAGCCACAAGATTGCGCTTCCATGTTATATTAATTTATAACTTTAGAGTATAATTTAGTATTATATGAGTTTAGGAACGGTTTTATAACTAGACAAGTAGCAACTTCTAATGTTTCTTTTCAATATCTTCTCAGTTATCGAGTTTTTACAGTAAATAGACTTGTTTAATCCACTGCATTTCGAAATAGTATCAATTTTTTAAAAAGGATCCAATAATTTTCTCAAGGCTAATTGAGTAGAATGTTTATATACAGTGTGTCCTGTATATAAAGTACATAACCTTAACAGCAGATACATCTTGGTATGCGCGACAAAAACCACTTTTAAACCATGTGTCTAAATTACATAGTTTTCGAAATATTTGCAATTAAAGTTTTCCGTCAGGACCTGCTCTATAACGTTGACTAATGACCGAACCCGAATGAACGGCTTCGGTATAACGTATACGATTTCAGAATACCAATAGTGACAGTTCTTAGCCTGCTAATTACCGTTTAAAATAAAAAGTTTTATTTTCTTCCTTAAAATGGTGGTGGTGTATTAATTGTGCGAGTTTATAATTCCTTTAAAATAAAAACAAGGTTTTTGATACGAGTTTTAGTATGTATGCATTTGCATTATTAAGTATAGAAACATCTAAATAACTTTAACTTTTACTAAGCCGCTTTAACACGAAGTTAAATTATTTTTGATGAACTTCTTCATAGTATTAATATTTGTAATCACCTGTGTTGTGTACATAATTCAAATTTTGTGAAAATATTTCGTAATCTAAATGGTAAATAGATTTTACAAAATTTTACGTTTCTTGTATGCAGCAAAAAATAACTTCATATGAATTTATGTGGATTAAACATATGTCAATTTCAGATATTTATCAAATAAGCTTATAGTAATTAATGCATAAATAATTGTAATCAATAAGTAACAGTGTTATAGTAAAGAAAACTTCGGTGATTTAAAGGAATACGTTCGATTACTTTGTATTAAGACAGCTGGCGACTTTGAGTCAAAAAACTACATAAATAGTAAATTGTAAATTTTGTTAACAAAAACAAAATGGTGTTTATATTTTTACGAGTACGTTTAATAGTAAAGCATATACAGGCCTGTATCCATGATGGATATTTGCGCGAAAATTTATAAAAACTTTTTTTAATTAGATTAAAAGCTTCTAAAGATTTATGTTCACAAATGGCCTCGGTATACGTGTGTTAAATAATGCTCTTTATATCCACGACATTCTGTACACAATGTGTCCCCGGATAGACAACAAAAAGGAAGAATTTTATTTGTAACTTAACGAAAAAATGTAATTCTTTATAAAATATTTTGCTGAGAAAATTAGAAAAACACAAAAATTTAACCAAAAAAGTTTGTCTCATATTTTTGACTAAATCATATTGTTATCTTCCATGACAGCTTGATTTAGTTTCATAACTTCTGTTAAATCAAGTCACGCTTTATTTGTCAGTATCGTTACTTATGTGCCAAACTGCACTGATAATAATTAAGGCTAACTTTAGAACGGAGAGTTTACCTTGTTCAGTGTTATGGAACTGGTAAACTTTCTTATAACTTTGCAATTCATAAATTTCAAGAGAGAGTTCCTACTCGTAATATTAACGTGCGCGTTAATGTTTTACGAAATTTGGTACAAAAATGTCAAAGAACGGGTAGCGTAATTGACATAAAAAAAATAAAATTCAATCACGATGAAGAAGACGCTGCTACAATACTATCTCTAGATTCTGTAGAAACAAATCCAAAATTATCCTTACGAGAAAGGTCTGCACAGTTAAAAGTTAGATAATCACATTTACATAGAATTTTTAAAGAAAGCAAAATTAAACGTTTTAAGCCGATTTTTGTACATGAATTAAGAAGTGGCGATTATACTCTGCGTTTAGACTTTGGCTTATGGGTAGGAAAAAATCCGTCTGTAAATCGAAATTTTTTGTAACACACTATTTTTCGTTATAAATCGACATTTACAACTAATGGGAAAGTTTCAACTCAAAACTGTAGATTTTGGTCAGTAGCAAATTCAAATTTGCGACTAGAAGTCAATTTTACAAAAAGGTGAATGTGTTGTGTGGTGCTATGTATGGAAAAATCATCGGTCCGTATTTGGAATCGCTTCAAAAATTTTATAGCCTGTAGTTAGATATTAACCTAACTTTGAAAGCGTATTTTTTCAACAAGATGGATAGGTCGCTACAGACCAATCAATTGGCTGGCTTGTTCCCTCAATGTAAGCCCATTGGATTTCTTCTTCTAGGTTGTTTATAATAATAATTTGGATAACATTATCGAAATTTTAAATCAAAAGATGACAGAAGCGATAAATTCTGTCACTGAAGATATGATTTACAATGTTTATAATGTATTTGTATAATGAGCTGAAAAGTAGCGATAAAATGTTTTTTTTAGCTCAAAGTGTTTTTCTAATTTTCTCAGCTGCTTGAAGGAATATTTTAATTGTTTGCTAAAATTGCTGGTTCTGAGACAAGCAACATTTTTAAAAAGGGCAATATGTTTTCATTAAGTTACAAATAATTTTTTTCCCTATTGTTAACTATCCGGAGACACACTGTATGCAAACTGATCACTTTCCCCAAAGAATAGAATAATATGAAGTACCATCACAGTTATACAAATCAAGTCATTATTATATTGTTTTTTCCGACTCTCTGGTTTATTTTCATTTCTACACTAATTCATTTATTTCTAATTTATATAAAGCATTATTTATTTTTTTAAACGAATATCTTTGTTAGAACTCAACTAAACACTAAATAGTGAATCATATTTATATAGAAACTGTAACATTGAGAATAACCCAGAAGACTCTTGACAAAATGACTCTTTTCCAACTACGTATTGATATGGCGACATGACTCATCCTGAATTTTACATTGAACGACTTAAAACAAACATAATTGCTAATGATTTTGTTGGAATATAATCGAGCAGAAATTAACATTATTTTAAATAACCATAAATTCGGTTAATTTAACTGCATCTGAAAGCTAAAAAATTCCTACTGCTACTACTACCATTACTACCAATCATGCCATTCCCTTAGCGGGGTAGGCAAAACCCAATACCGATCCTCCACCTTCTCAACCGCTGCATGCATCCATACACCGACGCCCTCTCACCTACGTCGCTACCACCACCAGTCACCACAACTCCTAGTACTATACAGTATCCACACCAGCCCACTATTACCTACCAATTCTACTATCACTACTATCACCCATTCACTATTTTTCTCCATTCCTTTCTGCCCTTACATACTTCTTTTGCTTCCATTAAATTCATACAACGTTTTTGGCAAGCTC
>JAHWXV010337178.1:0-15051 GCA_024586415.1 Phrixothrix hirtus
ATATAAGTATTAGGAATTGTGAGCATAATATTTAGTGTTGTACATCACAACTGCTATTAACCTCCCAAATACTTCTAATCATTCTTGTCTAAACGTTCCCCCTATATTAATTTTCCACCATATACACATACACACACACACACACACACACACACGCACACGCACACGCACACGCACACGCACACGCACACGCACACGGACACGCACACGCACACGCACACGCACACGCACACGCACACGCACACACACACGCACACCCACACGCACACGCACACACACACACACACACCCACACCCACACACACACACACACACACACACACACACACACACACAATTTTTAAAAACATGTTTTTCGGACTCAGAGGACCTGAAAACGTGTATTTCCGCTAAAAACTGGACATCGAGAATTTGGACCGAAAACATGACTTTCTCTATACTATATTTCATATACGTAGGAGAAAGTAAAAATTACGATTCACATGAGTGAATCTTCCATTCTCAACTCTTTATGTAAAGGTTTGGATGTCCCTCTTCTTTATAGACAGTAAAACCATTTTCATATTCACAATTTATTTTTCTTTTCTGTTTTAAAATTTACGATTTTTTTATTTTACTTCCTTTCTCTTCTTTGATTCAGGATATATTGAATTGTATTAGTGTACCTTGCAACACCTCATTCAATATAAGCGAGTGGGGGTGAGTCGAGATAGGGCACTATCCATGAGTCTTCAGGTGCCTAGAGGTTTTTCATTGCATTGTATTTAGTGTTTTCAGGCGACTTATTAAATCCTAACCGCTCCAATATGCAAAATATGGGTTAGTTTCTGATCATAAATCTATATCTTTTTGTCTTTTTATTTAAATCTTACAAACTTTGCACGAATTTAGTATAATACCGAAGCGATAAAGTTATTATAAATGCATTCTTATTTTGTAATAAGTGTTTAAGAAACAAATATATCTATCGTGAAGGATCGACCTGGGTTATATTTGTATGTGAAAATGTAATAATATGAAAACATTGATATATCAATATATTTGAATATATTATTTAATAATAATAACATAAGTTTTACCACATTTATTTTATGCATAGTATTGAAAAATAACCCGCTGAATCAATTACAAGCATAATAGGGTACACTCGGTTAATAAAAATTGTTCACAAACTATTTTGTCAGCAGAATCAGCATTAGATGTTATTAAAAAATCATATATACTAATTCACGGAAATAGTGGTTGCAATAATAGGATCGCGGGATGTAATTTCTCAAATATTGCTTTGCATCGTCAAAATGTGACAAGAATTTTTAAATATACTAAAAAATTATTTTAAATTTAGTAAGGAAATTATACAGAAACTACTAAAAAGGTAGATGTGGATCAGAAAGGACGTGTAAAGAGCATTTTGGTTACTTTTTGTAAATATTCAGTTCTGTTTCAAAATGTCAAAAAAATTTTATTGATAAGAATAGTAACGTAGATAAATATGATTTTGAATTACAACCTCATTAACAAGCTCTAATCTTAATTGCAAAGCATAATTAAATTTGTCGCGAAGGGTCTAGTTGGGAATTGTCATCCATTGATTCATTAGAAATTAACTTTAGTAATTCTGACTATATGTTTACGTACTTAGATACTTGAGGGCACAGACGTTCGTATATGGACTTACTCGCGGTTATTGAAACCATATACACGTGCAATAATATCAATAACAACGACGATAATTGCCTCTTTTAGACAATAGTGTTAAGTTTGCTTCCTAGTTCCATCAATTGCGATCGAGGAACGCCATCTACATCATCTTAAATGTTCCATATTTTAATTTAAAATATTGTTGTTTAATTTATCCATATCTGACTCCCTGATACATTATCAGAAAAATCTCCATAAGAAACATATGTAATATTGTCTACTATAGACTTAGCTCTCCAGGAATGTACTCCTTGTCCGTGTTTGGCTACAAAATTTCCATTTAAATACATGGAATGTCCAGGGTCCTATACTGAAATGCCCATCAGGTAACGTATTACAGCTGCTAATATAGTCATACGGATAGACACCCTTACATGCTAGTAATTGTAATTGTACATCACTCATATACTGAAATTACGACTTCAGCCCATGATATTTATCCAAATGTGACGTTAAAGTGCCCAATCCGCTCACCATAAATCTAAACGAATCTATAAACCTAAATTTCACAAGACTATGATCTACATGTTTAGTGAATGATATATATCGTTCTTTATTAATTGGCTATAGGTCGACATGTCCATTTAAATCAGATACTAAATTCTTTATTTAATTAAATGACTGTCACATTTGCTTAAATTATACAACACCACATGTACGTATGAAAAGCACCCGTAAAATGATCATGATCACGTACCCTTTTATCACTCTCACAAAACGGCTTTTTGCAAATATGGCAGACCAACGCTCCGTTGTCAGCGATTCCACGAGTAAAGGATTCTGTAAAATACTATCCCAATATTTCGAAAAGTTTTCTAGCTCCTTAGTAAATAACTTTATACAGTTAACCCCGCGATAAGCCCGATAAAACGATAAAGAGTCATTATAAGAACACTTTACGTAATATCCTATACATGTTCTTGATATTTGAGTACATCAGTAGTCTGCGAAAGAATGTATTCTAAATCTGCATAGATTACAAACTGTGCTTTAATTTTATTTTTATAATTTTTAAAAGTTATAAACTAATTAGCTCCTGAGGGCGAATGCATCGTGCAGTTGTTGATGTCCTTATAGTCATCATAGTGCTTGCGTAGTTTTTTAGACGTAATGAAGCAGTGTAGGCATCTATCACAAAAATACTTCTTCGCATGATGTAAACTCAATTGTGCGGACAAAAGCCTTGACAAGCTTTCTATCCAAGCAAAGTGGTATGCCATATCTGCATCTACACCATTGTGAACAGAACTGTTGGAAACAGACCTATTTTATTACCCAGAATACCTTTACATTTGTCGTATGGGTCGAAGATGATCGAACTTGCGCGAAGTTGGCGTGCAAAATTTGTAGTACCATGCCGCGGATTAGAAGAGTAGTTCTTATTAGGGTACTTAGGTTAATATCAAAGAGTGTGTAATTGTATGTCAAAAGTGCGTTATCACCTTCGCTTTATATTAGATAGATATACCGCGTAACGTATTGCTTTTTCAATATATTAGATAGACATAAGGCGTGACGTATTGATTTTTTTGATATGCTGAAATAGCTGCACTGAAGTCGTGAGATTCTTTATCAAGAACCGAAAGTTACATAGATACATTGGTAAACCGAGCTTGCAAACCTTATCATTGTATCGATGATCATAATTTTCCTCGATTTCGCCGGTTAGATACATTTAAAATTTCCCTCAAAATCTAGGGACATACTTATTATATGAAAATTTTCTAGAATTTTCGTCTATAGCTAAGGTGACTTACTTCGAATATCCCCTATAATCTAATTTTATAACTAAATCTAGTGACATATTTCCGAAAAAACCATAAAAATTGCTTTGTAACTAAATCTAGTGACTTTTCTCCGCTGGAATTGGTAATATGCTAGCTTGAAACGAGATAGTTATATATAAACCCATGTGTTCCAAAGAGAAAGCAACATTTATGATTTGATATGCTAGAGGTTTGGTGCCAGGACTGACCAATAAACACCAGTTGTGAACAGACCAGTTGCAAACAGATCAGTTATTAGCAACAATCTGTTAATAAATCAATTGAATTGCTGAATATGAATGACAAAGGCAAAAGAATAAAGCGTAAACTTATAAATGCGCGCGATTCAATTAAGTGTAAATATAAAATTTTACAACAAAAAAAGATGCTTGCGAAAAAATTAATTGAAGATGCCTATAAACCTATCATAGAACCGTTTACAAACATCGCTAAAAACATTCAAACTACAAATTTGAAACTGCAGAAAATAAAATAGAACAAAAGCAAGAAGATTTAGATTTTGTTACACCTCCAATATCGCAATTTTCATCGCCATTATCGGAGTATAGTAGCTGATACAAAGAGAGACGCTTCTTTTTTTCAACAATATCATGCATTAACTAGACACTACTGTGAAATTATGATAAGCGATGTTGAAAATAAAATAAATACAACGTACGGCATTTCCTATAATGAAATTACAAATAAATGGATGCTTGGTAAAGACAACTATTGAAATATTTTATTTAAAACATCCGCTTATAGACGCCACTCTGAACTAACCGAACAAGTAAAAGCTAACAAAGACAGATGGACAACTGTTCAAATAAGTACACAATAATAGGAGAATTGATTATAGATAATGGGCCAACGTCCACCAATTACAACTTTTGTGGGCAGAAACAAATGGCAGGATATACTGGACATGATAACCAGATAATATCAATCTTAGTGGAGTTAGTGGAAGCAGGTTACATCTACATGCCTAAAAATAATGACTGCTTACATATTTCTAAATGACAATAAATAGCTAGTTATTCAAATATTTCTTTATTACCATCGTGAGTATCCATAAGTTTGGTTGCTATCGACAGCAACATTACAAAATAAAGAGTATTAAAGGAAAACCGGGTATTGGCTTCAAAATAACTGATGAAGGACACTTCACTTTGGAAAATAATAAGCTGACTGAAGTTGCAGATCCAATATTTTCAACTGACGTTGCTAATAAAGCGTATTATGACGGTACTGCAAATAAACTGTTAAATGATATAAAACCGAACAAGGAAATAATCGACAATTATTATATTAATGCTAGAAATAACGTATACAACAGCGTCAGTACATCTGTAAAACAAACGATATAACTAAGATATATGAACATATCAATTCAAACAACCCCATTTACGTAAACTAAGGCAGATTTACCTAATTATATTGATGATGATATCAAACGGTTTACAGAAAATCACCTGAAAAGTGAACTACAACAATATATTAAATCACACTACGATATACTTAAGAATAATAGTAAATCATAAAGGATAACATGATATAATCTTCAAGAAATAAATTATCAAGGAGTTGCATGAACCTGGTGGAAGAATCATTCTAAGAAGACGTACGATAGTTTAAGGTTTCAATGACCTATGGCAGTCAAATTTAGATGAATTCTTGAAGTATTCTAGAGAAAATAAAGGTTACAAGTACATTTTGGTTGTAATTGATTTTTTTGGAAGTATCTATGGACACGAGCTTTAAAATCAAAATTTGGCGAAGATGTTACCAAAGCGATGTCTTCAATTTTAACAACAGATGAACGTGTTCCTCATAATTTACAAACAGATAATGAAAAAGAAATTTATAATAGTAACTTTGCAAATTTAATCAAGACCTACAACATAAATCATTATTTCACGTACAGCGTCAAGAAAGCTTTGATGGCCGAACGTGTTATTAAAACACTTGAACAAGATTTGTACAAAGCTTACAGTCTTCAAGGATACTATCGATAGATAGACATATTGTATGATATAACAAAGATCCATAATAACTCCAAACATCGTACAATCGGACTGAAGCCTACGGATCTAACTTCTAAAATAGACTTGGACGACGTCTACAGCAATCTGAAGATATTCGTCAAAAATCGCTATGAAAGTCGAAGATGTTAGTATTAGTAAATATAAAAGTGTTTTTGATAAGGACTATATGCCGAATTGGTCCAGCGAACTATTCAAGGTTGCGAAAGTTCAAATAAAGAATGCTGTAACTTATCAGCTGATTCATATGCAAGATCGACCCATTCTCGGTGAATTCTACGAATAAGAACTGCAGAAGACCGTACACAATGACGTCTACCTGGTGGAAAAGGTGTTGAAACATAAAGGAAAGCGAATCTATATAAAACGGTTGGGATCTCCAAAACCTACCTGGGAAGATAAATCTGTTCTACTTAAATAGATATTATAGTTAGTTTAAAATAAAATAATTGCATACATAAAATGTTTTATTTATTAGCCTATTACATTATATATCTGAAAATATTACAAACATTTGTTCTTTAAATCATTACATGTCCATCTTGTTCTTCTTCTTCATCATCATTATCAAGATTATTGTTGAAATATGGCTTAAGATAACATAGAATTCTTCTCAGATCGGCTTCGCACAGCTTTGCTATGTGTTCTTCGTCGGTAAGTTGACTCTCCAGGTAATCTTCACATATCGTTACACCTATATTGTATTTTGTTGCAATCTATAAACATTCTTCTGTAGTATAATCAAAATTTATTCGGCATACACCGTGCACAGCTTCGTGTCTTCATCCTGTTCTAAAGTTCGAAATTGGTCCGAAAGTTTATGAACGGAACTTGTCTTATCGTAGGATTTCGTTCAACCTTCTGCTGCGTATATAGTTTATATTGTTTTTATTAATCTTATTAATATCTTATACTAATATCTTATTAATACTAGACTAAACTATAACTATGCAGTGTAACAGTAATAAAATGGCGGGGAAATTAAACACCTAACTTATAATGACCCCAAGCCAACGTATATATGCAATTATTTAAAGTATAGCGCTTATCGTCAAATGAAGGTAAGGTTATTTTCCTTTGGCTAATGGTACATAAATGATTAATTGATTTTATATATTTCTGACTACGATATATTTTAATGTCATCGTTCAAGCACTTTAAATAATCATCAAATGTAATGGTAGTTTTAATTACAGAACTAACAACACCCTTAACTTTTACAAGTTCATCTTCTCCGGCCGCTCGTGCGCTGTACATCTTAGATTTATAGCCCATATATTCTAGCATTATTTTACCTTTATTCTTATTATCTGAAGGATAGCTTGAAGTATCAAATTTTTCTAGATTTCTCTTCTTCATAGAATCATAAATAATATCATTTCACACTATTTCATAAATAAAGCAATTGTATACATATAAAGCTTTTTATTTATTAGCCTATTACATTATATAGGTATTTAACAAATAGATATCAGAACACTCAATGTTGTGAGTAGTAGTAGTAGTGGTAGTAGACGTGATTGCTACTGTTTTTGAAAGTCCAAGGTATGACAATGCGGCAAAAAATAAATTATTACATGTAAAGTGATGCTCTTTGAAAGGGCCCAATTCGAATCTATTTGCTCAAATTGGCTTAGTTGGTTTTGTAGATTTTCCTTTATGTGAGATTCAAACCACTAATTCAAGTTTCTTTTTTCCAAATAGGATTCAAGCAATCTAATTTTTTTAGTATTAAATGTAAAAGTTTTTGTAGAAAGATTACCACTATTACTATCTCCATCTGCAGACTGTTTAGTGAATTATGCTAAAAATGTTGTATTCACTTTAAACACCCCTTCTTCGAGTTCACAAATTACTCTACGTCCTAATTTGGTATGTTTGCTTTTCATATTGAAGATTCTATATATGGCCCCCACTTTTATGCCCCCAATTTTAATTATTGGTTTGTTTTCAAGTTTTGCTACGTTGTTTAATTTTAATAGATCCAGTTTTAATCTGAAGTTACAGTAATAATCTCGTCTGCTACGACTATTCAACTTCGATTTTTCGAAAATATGTTTGAATACATTATATATGATGTGCACAAATAGAATGTGTAAACTTGATAAGAAACGAGAACATCCAATTTCACATGTTGTAGCAATTCAATTAACATTCTAATTTAAGTCTTTGTAATTTGATAAGAAACGTTCTTGATAAATGCGAATTCTATGTCCGTATTTTAAAATTTTATTAAGGACTTTGTCACATCTAATATTCTATCCTTGAATTTAATTCTATCCAGAGCTACAATGTCCCAATCACCTTTCCTTGCTTGTTTATATGCATTGGGCCACACTACTTTGTTATATGCTTTATTCCAGATTTCGTCTATTGTTACTTGTGCTGACATTTTCCTTATTCACTGTTGGCTGTAAATCTGTTCCAGACTCTTATGAATCGTGATTTTTGCAGTAATCGCATGGACAATTGTACTCAGAATTCTCAACACAAATTTTAATCATGGCGGCGCTGGGTAAGATCTTTAAAATATTTTCTTCATAGAGCGAAAACAGTTTGTAATATTCTACAATAACTGGCGTAATAAACATTAACGTGTGCAGATACACCCATACTGAATTTCTTTATTCGAGCTACTAAGATACCAAAGCATTATTTGAACTTCACTTATTTTAAAAATAAACAAGCGAATAAAGAAGAATAACTAATAACTACGTTTTTAGTCAGGATAGAATTTTAAAACAGGAATTCGATGTATTTTTTGTGAAGTATATCGCCTATTTTAAGCGAATATCTTGAAGCGTTTATGAGGTTTTCCTCTGTAGCAAACTGATATTGATATCCTAAGTGATTTTCGATAAGCTGTAATGGGGTCAATGTTCTATGTACTTGACATTCTTCTTGAAAATGCATGTCATATTAATTATTTTCACACATATTAATTAAGAAAATATGATAAGGTCGTGTGCACGTCAGCAAATACATCTATTAATAATACTTCTAATTATCACACATATAATAATAGAAATAACTACTCGCTTCTGTCTGATAACAAATGGGAACGTCAGGAAATACACTCTGCTAATAATGCTTCTAATCATCAGACATATATAATAATAAAAATACCTATACGCCTCCTGTCTGATAAGAAATGAGAATATCCCGTTTAAGTCAACATTTGGCGAAGTCCGATTTTTAATTTCTCAATTTCTAATAATTAATTGTCTTTCTCACATCATTATACATTATTATTCACGCTAAATCCGACTTTTTAAATTCAAAATGACAGACTCCTCCACTTCACACACAAAATGACTGACTCCTCCCACAAAATTACCTACTCCTACTACTCCACCCACAAAATGGCTTACTCTTCCCACCCCTCACACAAAATGGCTTAATCCCCCACAGAATGACCAATTTCTCCCACAAAATGGCCGCCGTCCATAAAATGACCGATACCGACAACCCCGTTCTCAAAATTGGCGCCAAACATTAAAAGTGAGGTTATGTATTGTTTTGTCCAGAAACCGTATAGTATAACTACTGATGTGCATAAAATCTATTCCATTTATGTTCCTACTAATTAGAGTAGATGGTTTAAAATATTCAACAACTCGTTTTTCAATAATGCTATTACGGTGACATATGGGTCAACAATATTTACGTAATTGTCATGTCTTAATATTATTCGAGCCACTGTAATTGAAAATGTAAATGCGGTTAAAATTAAGATTTTTTATTGAAACTAATAAAAAAAAATCTTCTTACGTATTATAGATATGCAAATAATGTCTAAAGATGATTAAGATATTATTTACGTTTATTTTGGGAACGCAAATTGCAAAAGTCTCCCATCCAAGCTACTGGTTACGCAAAACGATGCTTAAGTTAAGAGATTTTCCTCGCTAACCCACATCATCGAATTTTCTTATAGAAACAAATTAGTTCGCGTTAAAGAGCATCGTAGATATAAGAAACGTAGCATATTTAAAAAAATCCGTAGAGCCGTTTTCTAGAAAATTGCAAGAAATTTAAAAATTGTAAGAATAAAATGGCACTTCTGCTCATCCCATTTTAACTTAGAGCATGTTAGGAAAGTACTAAATTTAAATATAAATTTCATTATTCTACGATGGTTCATTTTTGACTATGTTGTTCAAAATTTCATAATTAACAGCTCAAGTACATCCGGTTACTCGATTTTCGGAAATTCGTTAGAAAGACCGTTAGGTTAGTGTAAAACAGAATTAATTGGCAAGAAAAATACTAGGTTTCAAAAATTAATAAAGCCAATTTCAAGAAAATCACGAAAAACTAAAAATTTGAAAAATATGTGAAAATGCCAAAAATTTAGTAGATGTAACAATATAAAAATGCTTTTCCTTACTTTTATCAATAGAAGCCGACTGAATATAGTCAGCTCATCATGTTTGTTACACCCTGTATAATTTTAGGTACAGCATTTGGAAACGAACGCGTCGCCATAAATGGAGTGAATATTCCCGATTTTAGTACAATGACCATTTTAGAATGATGTAACAACTGCGTTATGTGTTAATAGTTCATTCACTTGAAACGACACACTCATCTGTTTCGTTATTGCACGGGCTCTCGAACAGTACTTTATGGTTGTTTTTTAAACGACAAGGAATTTTTTAAAAAGAATCGCTTGTCTCAATTTAGAGCCTGTTGGTCCAAGTTTGTTGGAGTATTTTAAAATCACCCCCTATGTAAGTCACACAATTAAGCGAGAGCAGCGTTACACTAACTCAAGTATCCATTAGTTAATAATGCGTATGTCCACCAGTTGCAGTAATGCATTCTTGTAAGCGTGCGGGCATACTTACTTCTAACCTTTTACAGAGGTTTGTGCCAGGAAAGCTTTCCAAAATTGTTTCGCATCACTCTTATAATTGTGGGACAGTTTGTGGCTGCATTTTATGCCCGTGAATACCCTTCCAACAACTAATCATTCACCCCCATAGATTTTCTATGGAATTCAAGGCCAGAGATTTGGCCTACCAGGGAATAGCGTGAGTTTTTGGTTAGTCTTCAATCCAGTTCTTTATTAGCCTAACGATATGTACGGCCAGTTGTCTTGTACTACTAAAATCTCATCGTGCTTCTACTCTGGATATACTATTCGACTAGCCAACACTTCTATGTATCATTTGGGAGTAAAGTGAAGTGGGCCCACCTGCACAAATTGATCGGGTTCTGTTGTCATCCAACCCCGACAGGCCATAGAAGTTCGTTCACAAGTTTTTTGTGCTGGAGTATGTGTAGGATCATACCGAGTAATTTTTAAGCACCACAATTTCTTTAGGGCATCTTAGGAAGAAGAAAATGTTTTCTCGTGAGCAAAACCGACGGTGTCCCAACGTCTGCCTAAATTTTGTTGACAATTGAAGACGTCGTCATTTATGGTCTTTGGTTAATAGTAATTCTAGCGATGCTTGATGATGTCCAAGGATTTTAATACTGTTAAAAGCTATTAACAATATTGAGGAAAACTTACGGCTATTTGCACTTGCTCTCTGATTTTAATTGTTGATGTGCCTTACAACAACCCTAAATATCTAACTTGGGCGGCCGTAGTTTTTTAATTCATTTAGGTCACCTTGTATATAGAGTTTCAATTCCGGACCCCTTATAGCACCTTTTTACAGCTGTCACCGACCCTTTTGAAACAACACTACACTTGTTTCTTGTGATATAGAAAATAAATGATAATCAAAAAAGAGGTGTTAAAATGATGATGCAATTTACAAGAAAGAATCAAAACTATTGATCAAGTTACGGTTAATTCAACTTGTTTGGGCATTCTTGATATAATCTATTTTAATTATCTATAGGGCACAATTGGCCCTCTTCTTTCGAACAAACAACCTGCTTGATCAAGTTTTTGCATAATTATTAAATGATATCTTTGTTTCCAGTATAGCAACAGAAGATATCTAAACGCAACAAAAGCGCAACACAAAATGTACATGGGCGTCTTTAAAATAGCGATTGCATAATTAGTAATTTCCCATAACCTTGAATTGTATTTAATGAAGCAATATACGGTGGTTATTAAGCACGGTATCATTTGAGCAACAAATTTTTAAGTATTTAATAATTTAACAATTGTGGATTCCACGTTAGTCAAGGCGTAATTTTCTTCTTTTGAATGACACCTGCGGTTCCTAGAATGTAGTTCTCATGTTTCCGTTGAAATTGTATCTTCACGGGAAAGTTTTTTGGGTGATATTTACAGGATTCGCTATTATATCTATGTTTTAATTCTTAGTCAGTAGATTTACTTACTACTTGCTGTATTCACAACATAGAGTGCAACACAAGCATGGAATAAATTTAATAAACCTGTAATTGTTTATTTTTCCAAGAAAAGGTCGGACACGTAGATTTTTGGTTTTAATTGCGTATTTTACACCTTCAATAAGCATTTGTACAGGATGTACAGAATGAAATCTATAAATTTATTTAGCGTAGTATTCAGCCCTCAGTTTTCTAAATCTGATGTATAATTTGTTAATCTATCTAAACTAGTATTTGCGAAATTAGAATTACAAGCAATCATATCTGGCACTAACATCTTGAGTTTAATCTTCTAGAGATACGATTATCATGGTGATTATTTTATATGCAATAGCAAAAAAATTGATAATCGTTAACATGATAACACCGACAGAAATCACTCCAATACCCCATTAAATCTCTGATTTCATACTGTCGAGTTGAATTCTGTGTTATTATTTATTAGTTCGGTTGAACGTCCTGTTACTTAGGACAGGATTTGAATTTATAGTTTAACAAACAGTGTCAAATTGCATAGTATACGTCGTGTTTAAATACGTGACCGTGGCATTTGTTTACCTTGAAATGTGTTACAATATAATGGAATTGGTTGAAACCGAGCGCATTGAAATTCTTATGATGTTTGATGATTGTATATAGTCATCGCCAACGTACTCACGCAGAGGTGCGACTGCTGTTTCTTCAAAGTCATTATGAAAGAAATGACATTGCCGAGTCTACAATCTTCAAGATTGACACTAAATCCAGGGAACTAGAATACGTGAGAAGTAAACCAAAAAGCGGACATCCAACTTTAAATGAAGACATGTGAATGTATTTATTACTTTCTGTTCAATAGAATATCCATTCTACGATGTAGGTGATGCACTTCAAATCTCTCACACGTCAGTTCACATGATATTTCGTAAACAGAAATACCACCCTTTAATAATAACTATTGTTCCTGAATTAAATTTTCTGACTATTTTGGTCGTCGCATTCAATTTTGTGAACAATTTAAAAATATTGTTAACCAAAATGCAGAAGTTGTAGGAAATATTTTGTTTTTGAATGAATTCACGTTTTTTCTTAATGGGTCTATCAATAAACAGAATGTGAGAAACTGGTCTAATGAAAATCCACATTGGATGGAGGAGATTCACACACAGCATCCATAGAAGGTTAACGTTTAAACAGGAATGCTTCCTTCTTTAATGGTAATCTTAATAGAAGTGCCTACTTCAAATTTCTTCAATTTGAGTTAATTCCTGCAGCAGTTACTTTACATTCTAAAAAAATGATGACCTACCCGGTGAAGAAATTTAGTTCAAGCAAGATGTAACCCCACCCCACTATTACTTTCAAGTTCAGCAATATTTCAATATTGTCTTTAAAAACAGACGGTGAGTGAACGAAAGAATTTTATTGAATAGCCTGAAAAATCTCATGACCTTACACCTATAAATTTCTTTTTATCTCGATACGAGACACCCTATATAAATCCTTGATGTTTGTGCAAGATGCGCAATTAAAATCAAAAATCGAAGTGCCAGTGCGTTTCTTAAAAAAACGAACAATTATTACAAATTCATTGAATTTATTCCATAATTTTGTTAGACCTTATATAATGTAATCTTTCAGATAAAATAAATACAAGTTATGTTTTTACATGGTGTTTGTTACACGGTTTTGATTTAACAATGTTTACAAGAAATAAATTCAATTTTCGATTTCATTCGATTTAAATTAAAAAAAGGATAAATTTTATCTCAATTACATATTTTCGATAACTGCAACTTTCTAGAAATATGTATTTTAGAAATTCCATTATCTTGTTGATATAAGCAAATTTACTTATCTGAGTAATTTGAGTATTTCTATCTTTTGTCTACGTTCACTAAAGTTGGAGTTGTTTTCTATACATATGCATGTAAGTTTTTTATATTGATAAAGAAAGCTACTAACATAAAATAAAGTTTAAACCTGGTAAGAAAAAAGATAAGTGGAGTTTTTATATTCCCGGAGTTCTTCAAATCTTTATTGATTCTTTTAGAATTATTTATTCTTTAAGAAATATATTGAAAACTACAACTGCAAAACAAAAACGGAAAGAATCTAAAATCAAAATTTTTTTAATAAAATCCTTATTTTTATCCATTATTTATAGGTTTTAGAGATACAGAACCAATCACTAATGTTTATATATACACACAATGAATTTTTCTGGAACGTATCTATCGAGCAAAAACAGAATTAGGTATACATATTTTTAATAAACTTTTATTTGTTTATTAATTTAAATACATGTAGAAAATACTGTTAATTGGTAATTTTTATATTTCAGGGAAACACCTAACCAATTTACAATTAGTTTAAATGAAAAACTATTAAAGGGTATAACAATTATTACGCATGTAAATTTAAAATCTGTAAATGTCGAAATAGTAATATTTAGTTAAACTTCTTAAAAGGAATTTATTCATGTCACTGTATTTATATAAGTGTCAGGTCTCAATTTGAAATTTATACGTACGGAGTAGTCCGTTTTGCGGAAAATAAACGCGACATTGCTCCCGAGAAGGTGAATTCCTTTGCGTTTGATGGTACATGTACTAAGACCTTTATAATTAAATTTCAAGCTAATTTAGTGCAAAAATAATTTATAAATTTACATAGAAAATAATTAGGTATGTAAATAACACACACAGACCAATAAAATGTTAATTTAGATTTATTTTGGTAATGATAATGGCAACGGTCACTCATTCAATTAACTTGTTACTCGAAATACTGCTTAACTTCGTAAATTTTCCTTGATAACTCTCTTCAGCGAAGTTTAAATAAAATCGTTATAGTGGTTTTCGAGAAAACCGCAAAAACTTAAAAATTGCAAGAATAAAGTGACACTTCCCATCATTAGATTTTAATAAAATTTTTATTAGGCAGGCAATAAACTCATGTAAAGTTCCACTTTTCATTAACCACCCACGCATGCACAAATGCACGCACGCACACATACAGACCAATTTCTAAAAACATGTTTTTCGGACTCGGGGGACCTGGAAACATGCATTTCCGCTAAAAACCGGTGTTGCTTCGCAGGTCTACTTGGGCAGCGTGCTAATTGCTCTAGTTACACTTTTACTTAATTGTAACCCTTTGTTAGACTGCTTAGCAAATTACTTTCAGATCAGTGTTATTTGACACAGATCTAAGGATATAAATTACCCTTTATTTTC
>JAHWXV010337197.1:0-12160 GCA_024586415.1 Phrixothrix hirtus
ACTTATTAGAGCTAACCTGAGGTATACAAGTTACGGTGTCTGTTTTGAATCCCTGCATTTACCATATTCGGAAAAGGGGTTTGGAACGACGCTCGTTACAGTATACGCTATCCAATTATGCAGAAGCGGTACCGAAAAAAATAATTAAAAATGAAATATTTTGAACTATGGGGTGAATGTAACAAAGGCTAGTTAGCATCTTATACCTTTTCTTTAGAGAAATTTATACCTATGCTGCATAAAGTTATCAAGTGTACCTCGTATATTACTAAAGAATTTAATATCAATATATTCTAAAACCGAAAAGTAAAGGAAGTTTTTTCTTATTTTACAATCATTGAAAGTCTATTAAATGTTCATTTAAGTAACTCAAAAATTAAATACAGCAAACAAAACAAAGCGACGCAAATATTTTACATTTGAAATATAATTAGATTAGGAAGGCAGCAAACATCTATTGATATATAATCCAGAATTTATACTTAATTCGAAAATTAAAAGAAACTAAACACGTTATTGATGCTTATCGGTACGGACACATGTGTTCGCCAGAATTTGTAACTATCGGACAAGTTGAAAACATTGCCCTCACAGTTTATAAGAATTGATAAAAATTAAGATTTTGTACGACTCTAAGGTTTCCATACATCGAACAGCATCTCATGTCCATCCGGAGTTTAGCAGATCACCAATCAGCATATCATCCATTTATCGTTTAACCAAATATGATCGCTCATAATAACGAATTGTGTAGAATATATCCTACCAGTCAAGCTAAAAAGAATAGACCAAAATGAATTGATTCACTGAATAAAAAGAAACTAATTAGTCCTTACCGTTGTATTAAAATGAACAACGGTTGTTTTTACATTAAAGCAATAAAGAATAATCGACACTTCTCACCGTATGTTCGTATCTTAACAAAGTGAAGGCACAAGTGTACGATAAGGAAATGTATTTTAACTAAATCGAAGTTTTAAAGCGAATTTTATATTCACAACATTCGTCCCTAGACGGCGGCAGATACCAGATGAATAAACTATATTTAATGAATTTCCGAAATTAGGTTTATTAATTAACACCAAGCTTCATTTCAGAGGTACTAATGTAAGAAGAAGAATTATTATCAAATGAATACACTAAAATTAACAAAGAATATTTAACAGTCAAAGGTGAAACCGTGACCATTTTTAGTTAAGAAAATGCATTCATTTTATTTTTTTAATATGTTATTGGTTGAAGTTAGTTGTTTACAAAAACTTAAAAATTGCTGGAATAAAATTGGGTTAACAATAAACAATCTTGCCTTAAATTACGTTGCGTGTATATCCAATCTGTTATCAGATGCGCGCTCCGCAGTATTAAATAAATATTTTAATTTAGAAAAATACATTCATGGTAATTTTTTAATATGTTGTTGGCTAAGGGTAGTTGTTGACAAAAATGCAAACATTGCTGGAGTAAAATTGAGTAAACAATGAAAAATCTTGCTTTAAATGATGCGCTATTCAGGATTAAATATTTTTATTCAGAGAAACACCATCATTGTAACTTTTAATACGTTATTGGTTAAGGGTAGTTATTTACACAATCTAAAAATTGCTAGAATAGAATCGGGCAAACAATGAAAAATCTTGCTTTAAATTTTTTATTATGTTATTAGCTAAGGGTAGGTGTTTACACAGAACTAGAAATTGCTAGAATAAAATTGGGCAAACAATGCAAAACCTTGCTTTAAATGACGTTACGAGTATTAGCAATGTGTTGTCAGGATGGTAATAATTTGAATGTTATTTTTGTATAAACGAAGTTAGTTTTAGCTAATTGTTATTTTATATATGCGTTGGTTTTGATATAGTTGCAAATCAAAAGTTATTTCTGAAATATATTAATAACTTCATGTCGGTACGTAATAGATCTTTATTTTAAATGATTTATTAACTTTATCAATATGATTGAATTTTAATATTTGGGACTATTTCCTAATTTAAATTTAATGCAAAATGTATATACCGTTATCATGTACTTGTTTTTAATTCAAATCATTTCTATTCGATTTAAAGTTATGGAACAGCTCTGGTAGCATTTTTTTCACGAACCTAGGTAATTTATTATTGTAACAATCGAACATACTATAGGATCAAACATTTAAATATATTTCATTGTTTTCTCATTTCCATTGTATTCGATTTAATGTATGTTAAAGAGCTTATCCATTAACAATTCATTGTCAATGAAGTGAGTTAAAATTCCAAACAAATATACTAGTTATAATATTATGATGTCTATGTTCCAATAAAATATATAACTTACGTATACGATTTAGACTGATGATTTTATTCATGTGTCATTTTTTTTACTTCTGGAGTAAAATTGTAAATCTGTCAAAAATAAAATATTTTCAAGAATGCAAGGTTATGTCCAAATATTCCCGCTCTACTCTACAACGCAAATTTGAAATATTACGGGCGCGCACCAATAACAGGAGTTAACCACGCATGTCATAAATATGTGTGAGTAGTTTAAACTTATTCAGTTGAGTGGCACCTGCTGTACTAAGGTTTCTATAAGGTGATAACTGTATCCATTTGTGAATTTTACGATGGATGCAAAACTAAAGCAACGAGCGTGCATAAAATTTTGTTCTAAACTGAAAAGGTGGTATAAAACGCATACAATGATTCAGGAAGCGTTTACTGACCGCTTGAATACCTTGCCCGGTTCAAATCAGATATAATTGATCCTGGAGTTGGCAAAAGATCAGGAAGGCCTTCGACATTCACTACGCCAGAAAATATCGCAGCAATTTAGCAATGTGTTGTTGAAGACCATTGTTAGACTAGTGAAGGCATTGGCGCTTAATTTGGATTAGACTATGGAATGTACCAGCGCAGTTTCTGCGAGAAACTGGGAAATGCATCGAAGCGCCCCAAAATTTGCTCCAAGGCTCTTGACAATAGATCAAAAGCAGTAACGAATTGATGTGCGCATTGAGCTAAAACCAATTTCTTCGAAAGATGCAAAATTTTTGTCTATAAACATAACAGGCGATGGAATTTGGATTTATGGGTATGAGCTAGAAAGCAAGCAACAATCGAGTCAGTAGCAACATCCCAGTTCGCCAAGATCGAAGATATGCAGACAAGTGAAAAGCAGCATCAAGGACATGCTCCCTGTCTTTTTCTTGACATTAATGGCATCATACACAGAGAATTGGTAAGACCAGGTTTAACACTTAATTTTAAGTTCTGCTTGATGTTTGGAAGCGGCTTCGCGAGGACAGAAGACAGAAAAGGCGTGACCTCTGGAATGACAAAGCATCCCAACAATGCGCCGTCGCACAATTATTTTCACACCCGATTAGTTTTGCAAAAACATTCGATTATTGTCGTTCCTCGCCCACGCTATTCATCAAATTTGGCACCGTGCGACTGCGGCCTCTTCTCGAATATCAAATTGCAACTGAAGGGCCGGCGATTTTATACAATTGTAGAAATTCAAGCAGAATCTCAAGCAGTGCTTGACTAGTTTACTTGCGGAGAGAGACTACCTTGAAGGTGATGGGTAACAGTGTAATAAAGACGAGTTTTGGAATTTTCATCGCGTTAGTTCTTGGAACATTTGGATACCACCTCGTATAGCGAAATTTCTTTTTATTAATTCATTACGCATTGTATTTCAAATATTTGTCCTTATAGTTGTTATAAACAAGTTTGTATGTAAATGGCAGGTATTATGCTTGCACGTCTGCAGTTTTTGGATAATTTTTAATTCTAAAATGCAAACAGTAATGACACTTTCGACTGCTTCACTCGCATTACACTATAAATACCAATATTTAAATATAGTTTTGAGTAATTTTTGTTAAAACGCATGTTTTTCACTTAAAGTTATTAAGAAATGGTACTTTATATTAAAATATATAAAAAGACATGTTTAAATATTGGCGACTTGTTCTTAATGTTGAAACTAAAAACGTATCTTCGTTAATTAAGTATAATTTAATTAGAGATATATTTATTGACATTCATTTTCAATATTAAAGTATTTGTTTTATGTTGTTAAAAAAACAAAAATAAAAACTAAACAAATAATTAGGATTATAATTGGTTCGGAAGGAAATAGTAATATTTGAAATTAGTGGTAACCTTAACTAATTTACTTTCTATCTTTGACCTTTTATTCATTCATTCATTCAAATACTATTATGGTAGAAGGATTCATTCGTAGTTAATGAATGGGTGATTTTTAATGAAACGTTGGCAGTTTAGAATGCCACTGAGTAAGCACTTCGTTAATAAATGGTTGGTTGACAAAAGAAAGAAGGCTAATGGCCCAACCATATCAAGAACCGAAAGGTCAACTATATCCTAACAGTAAATGTTACTAGGGTGTTATGTTCCTGTAGGTGATAAGCTTTTTTATTAGTAATTGCAGATAATACAATAGTTTTTTTAATTTCAGATGCAGGGTAACCTAAACATTACACAAAAGATAAATGTGATTTTGTTGTATATGTAAACGATATAATGGCCTTGTTTGCAGTACAAATATTGAAAATGTGCAAGTTTGTGAAGGGAAAATGCTGTTGGTGTTGACTATTTCATAAACCTATTTTAAATACGTAATTAAATCATAAATTAACTATAGAATTTGATGCTGTTAATTTTGTTAGAAGAAAAATCCTTTGCATAAACCAAAAATATAACTTTGTTGGCGGCTATAGAAGTTAAATTTATTAAGCTACGAAGGTTAGCTCAATTATTTGCAATAATTCGTAAATCTAATACAATTTCGTTTCAAATAAAACCAACTATTATAGAATTTAATTTTCTTTAGCGCCATCTATTGGACAATAGCTACACTTCTTGCGCATCCTTCATGGTATTATTTGTTATCTTTGCAATGTTATTTCGAAAGAATAATTATAGGACATTTATCAGTACTGCATAAATGTGCCTTGCCCTTATATTAAAATACGAATTAGGTAATTCTATGATAAAATCTTTTTTTTACAAAGTTATCCAAACTTAATTCATTAGTATTGTGTCTTATAACTTACATCACTATAGGTATATAGAAATTACTATGGGTAAATGACGAATATTCCACAATTTTTGCATATTATTTAAAAATAATATGTCTTAATAAAACAACATTTTTGAATTGGCATGCCATCTGTGATTTTATATAATAGTGATCGCCTCCTTACCCGCCACTAACAACTATTCAATTGGCAAACTAAACTTATATCTAGCAACTGCACATTCATTAAAAATGTTTGCTTTACTGCACAGGGAGTAATTTATTTTGTACTCTCTTATGAATTGAAAATCATACTTGTTACAAACTGTGCACAAATAAATCATTCTTGCTTCGCATGCAAATTATAAATTAAAAATAATTTAAATATTTATAGCTTTATGCCTATAGTGTCAATTAAATTATTTAAAAAGTATGTGCATTAGATATTATTTATTACTTCCGAATGTTCTTATATTAACAAATGTTCTCTGAAAGCACGTATGTACGTGGTGTAAACCAGAAATTCTAACGGAAGGGTGTTTACTTTCTTAGAAAAAATCAGTATAAGACACAAATCTTATTTATTATTTTGGCAAACGTTTAAATTAAGAAATAAATATAACATTTAATTTATAAAGGAGGTCGTATACTATAATGCCCGTGTTTTAGCATTAATACAATGTTTTCTTTTGTTTGAAACATTCTACAAGTTACAAGTTCTCCACAAATAACTGTTAAATTAATTTATACATCTAAACAAAGCCGAATACAACTATGCTCCGCTATAAATTTCTACTTCTCGACACAATTCCCTGTGACGATAAGACGGGTCATCCTCTAACAAATTAAGATCCCCAAAATTGATACTAAAACATTTAAAATATATTTAGATTATTCCAGATAAATGCAACAACGGATCATTTGCAATACATCAAATAGGTATGTAAATTAAGTTGTTTTAATTTTAAGATTTCTTATATTTAATGCAAAAGTATCTAAAACTTGAACGACGAGAATAAGCGATATTTAACTACTATATACATTTTTTATAAAATGATAACATCTATAGGAATATGGAAATAAAGATCATCCTTAATGTTGGAAAATAAAGATCTGGGATATATCCAAAGCTTACTATTGATACCAACCGGACGCTAGAAATCTATTTCCTTGTTATATTTATAGCTTTATCCATTTCAAGTGTTAAATCTATTACCGGACAAGAATAAGAAAATTATGTAATAGTTTTAAGTATATGAAATTACTGAAGTATCCCAAAGGTGGAAATTGCATTAATAACTAGAAAATAAATCAACAAATGAATGAGTTATGGAATTTCACCCAAGCTGTAAAATCCACCGGTAATATTAGTTTTGCAGGTCTACAATTGCTTTAAATATTTGCTATTAAAAATACTCAATCACATACTGGGTGTCCCATTTAATAGGAAACATCTGGAATATGGCGTGAAATATTGATAGACAAAATGCTCGGACACGTCAAATTTTTGTTTTGAAGGGAAAGTGTTTTGACACAAACTGTTTAGTTGTAATAGCCTTCTTCTCCACTGAAAATTTTCAAGTGGCAACATAAGTAAAGTAACATATCGCTTGAAAGATATTTCAACGCTGGACACGACAGTGATTTCTTTTCCTTAAGCCAATCTGTGATCGAAATGTCACATTTAAAACGAATAATCAGTATGAAACTGTAAACAACGATTTTTGGCGAAATTCGAAAATTGCTTAACTTCTATTTTGAAGTGGACATTGTTATGTATCAAAATCTTAGTAAAGAAAGCAACACATTAATAAAGAACAAAAAAAAAGATAAATTATTGTGACCACTGGATTATCTCACAAAGACTTAGTCTTTTTGTAAGAATGCAATTTAAAAAAATGTTCATAAACGTATAAATTAATTATATGTTATAATCCAGTATAATCATGTTTTTGTTGCTTATTACATAATTTGTTAATTTATTTGTCAATGCATCACAATGTCTCCTTCAAAATAAAAGTTCAGCTATTTTCACATTTTGCCAAAAATCGATTCTTACAAATTTACACTGGTTATTTCGTTTTATATTGGACACTTGGATGATGGATATACTGATGAAGAAAGGGAAATTACTACCATACCTCGTTTTAGAAGACCTTCCAAATGATGCGCTATCTGAAACTACGTTGCCATTTGAAAATTTTTAACGAACTGTGCAATCAATATGGAAGTCATGAAACCTAAACACTTTATGACAAAGAATGTCCCTCTCAAAACAAAAGTTAGCATATTCGAGCAATTTGTCGTTACGTCAATATTTCACAGGATAGTTCAATTATTTTCTATTAAATGAGATACCCAGGACATCTGTAAATTAACGTCGTAATAATTCTAAATATTTTTCATATGAGGAGCTCTAATTCTAAACGACCTTACACACGACAAGCTAAGAATTAATCTAAATTTATGAAACTAAAAGTTCCTAAACATTCTAAACAGATTCTCAAATTTAACGAGAGTAGATGCGTTAGATTACAACAATAGTATCAAATTATTTTAATTCAATGCTAGACTGAAATAGATAAGGCGACGGCAAAGCGTGTTATGTAAAGGTGTAAAAATGAAAGCACTGTGAAGCGCAACAGAGTGACACGTTTAGCAAGGATTTCTACTCTATAGAGAGACAATGATCTGTTAAGATAAGTGAGGGAGAATCTATTTCAAAGTGTAAGAAGTACGATTCTTGCAACATAATTGCGTGGTTCGCGGCAAGTAGTAAGTTGTAGAATAAGAATTGGTGGAGTCGGATACCATGTTGCATCAAAGAAAGTCTTATTAATAGAAAACAGAAGCAATGAAGAATATTATATACCTTATATCAATCCGACACCAGTTTTTAAGAAAATGTAATTTTCCCCGATGGAAAACGGTTTCTATCATCAAATACTGGAACCATATTGACCACGGAACACGCGGTTTGAGAAAAGGTATTTAATCAATAATTATCGTCAGGGAAAGTTCTCCATTAATGTGTAGGGATGGAACTGTTGTCACAACTCTGCCAATTATATTAATATCTTAGAGAACATAGCGATGCCATCAGTTAAATGGATTTACAACAACAATAATTTTATTTTCTAACCTAACTATTGTCCGATTCATACCAAAAACATAGTACGTCAGCAGTTTCAACGAGCTATTATTGAACAGTTACAAAGGGTCCTCAAAGGAGCTGATTTACACGCAATTGGAAATGTGAAAAGGTTTCGAAGAGTAAGATTTGCTAATAGAGAGAGTGGTTGGAAGAATTAAGAATATACAGGAAAATTTAGCCGAAAAAGGAGATTTGTTTAAAAATCAAGTGTGTTTTATTCTTAGGAGGTTGAGGGCAGTAAATAATGTAAATGGAGATGCAACTACCTATTAACCTATTGCTTTTTATAGATTTTGGTTTGTTATTTAATATGACATGATTTACCTCTCCTAAATTGCTTTGTTATTTGTTGTCAAAATGTGTGATTAATAATTGTCTCATATGATTTTAATTTTCGCAAAATTTTTTTGTTAAACGCCTTTTTATATGTTTTCAAAGCTTATCAATAAAGTTTATTTCATAGTAGGAAATATTATAATATTTTTCACTTTATTTTGGCGAAACATAAAAATTTGCTTGAACTATATGTATCATAGCTGTTCTGTAAAAGTAAATATTTGACTTTGTCGTCTATCAACGTCATATTTATGGAATCCTTCTGTCGAAGCGTTTCAAAGCTATCTTGTATTCGGCATCAAAGTCAGAAATCGGACTACGCTATACGTTTACAGAAGATTGATTATGTACATGGGCCAGAAGGAAATGATTAATATAAGCAATTGGTCGGTTCCTTTGATTTATGAGTAACTTTAACAATGTTGTAAATACAAATACAAATTTTGCTTACTATTATAGCAACACACGTGGTAACGTTCGAGTTTTGAGGTAGGCTAGAAAGAGCAAAAAGTAAAAAACTGTGTTTATCGAATTTTGTATAATTCTGTCAAACTCATGGTTGGTTATCTGATGGACAGTATTGAGCAATTTTAATAAATCACTGTATTACGCCTTTTAAATTATGTAATTATTAGGTTTTAGAAGTAGGTAAATAAACTGTATTCAGATTTTATTATTGATAATAAGCCTGATAAGGAAATCCATTATACTCGGAGAATAAATTTACTGTGCCGCTCAGTCTTACCTGGAGGTAAAGTGTTTAGACCTCCTTTCAATATTTATTTTTAAAATTTGTGCAAAAATGTTTATTAAATTTAAAATAATTCTACAGTGAGATAGATTTGTAAAAATTAGTTTCTTTACATTCCAAAGCACGTTCATTTACTTAGAATTTAAAAAAAATTATCCACATATATTGTAACTTTAGTGTTTGTATATTATCTTAGATTACCGATAATATATTTTCCGTCTGTTCATTCCCTCTTAAACAGAATTCAATTTCTTGTTGATTCCGATGCAAATTAACGATCTGCATAGGAATCCTTCAAGTTTTACTTCTTCGTGGGATGCGCAGTTTACATCAAGCTACTCTTTCTATAAAAACTTTAATTTTATAAATTTCTTTGACGGCGCCTCCGTAACACTGTAGTTTGCTACCTGTTATCAATCAGAAACACTATAATTTTAAAATGCTCGAATAACCCTATTCTCGAGCAATATATTTTGCAGAATTTTACATAGTAACCATCAAAATTATCTAACTCCGAAGTTATCAAAAGTCGTTTAACGCATCATCGTGTTCGGCGAAAGTAAGATGGTTTTTCTTGTGAAGATTTGCCTTCTATAGATCTTTATCATTCCTTTCTCATTGTTTCGTTGACCAATCAAAAGGTTCCAAATTTCAAACTGCCGATTGCGTGTTCTTGCCAGCAAACCGTTGAATTTCCGCTAAATATTTGCGTCTATTTCGCAACATTCCCTAAGTTTTACTGCCTATGTTATTAAAGTATATGACACCATAATTTCGGGGGGTTCCTTGCTTCTAGATTTTAATACAGCAAAACTATTCCTTGTAGAGAATTTGATTTCGTACAATTGAATTTGTCCCTTCGATTATTAGTTTATTTTACACTATGGATTATATATCCAAAACCCACAATTTTTATAACGGTGCATAATTTAAACTTTGTTAAATATTTATTTTATGGTCTGTGAAGTACGTTTTAACTTGGAAATTCTGTTAAATTATTTTTACCTAAAATAATCTACTTACTTCAGTTTTCTAATGTGAGAAGTGAGTAATTTCTAAATGTTAATTACGACGGTCTAACAACATTCAATACGTCCCTTTAGCAGCATTTCTACACTTCAACAACCGCTTGGAATTCTTTGTCGGTTTTAAGCAGTCTCCCTGGCCATTTGGCTTTTAATTGTGCAAATAAGTAATGATGACTGTGCACCAGTTGAGAATTATTCGTTACCGGAAAACCTTTGCACTTACTTATATCTATTTCATACAACTCAAAGATACTTTAATTGTTGCAAATACTATAACGCTCTCAGTAGTGACATTAAAGAATCCTCAAGTATAATAATTTTTAAAATTAAACTGAAAAAGTATCTACTGGGTAAAACGTGTTACAGATTCGAAGATTTTTTTAGGGTATAATTTTGGTTCATTAATTGCAAAGGATCTAGGACACTTTTCGTTGTATACAATAATTGTAAAAACTTCTTTTGTATGTTAAGATAATTTTTATGACCTTTTTGTCAATTACTGCTTTGTTGGATTTATGCTTTCATGCTTTTTAATTGATGAAATAAACATGCTATCTATCTATCTATCTACCCTACAAATCTAGATGCAAAAAGGAAGCCGAAAATTTTGAAAGTGTTTAATTTACATTTCTATCCCGCTCACTCTTACTAACTACATTAACTTCAATATAATTCCAATAATTAACGCGTAATGATTGTATTAAGAAATACATCAATTACGCATCTAGCATGCAAATTACTACAGTGACTAGATCAATTACATATACAGATTCATACATACACGCCTTACTATTGCTATGCAAATGATGATACACGCGCCATTTTTCTGTTTAATTATATCAAATTGTTGTCAGCAGCGCCAATTTATAATTCTATGAATGCACACACGCATTCATGCACGCACGTGCACACGCACGTACGCACCACATACGCAAGTACATACACATGCACGCACATACACGCACGCACGCGTGCAAAAATGCACAAACACATACATACATGGGAGAACAAGACATGCTCACACCAGTAATTACATATCCTTGAATTACATGCCTACATACATACTTACATACTCATACATTATTATTATGAAATTACCTGTAATACACACAGATATTATTAGTACGTAAAGTATCCGTAGTAGATACATAGATACATTACTAGTATACAAATTACCGGTTATACAAACTTTATTAAATTTAACTATTTCAAATGAGCGTTATTTTCTATGATTCCTTTTTACTCTTTAATTGTCGGTGCGCCATTTTATAATTCTATTAACGCAAGCATATATGCAAGAACACTCGCAATAACATATTCTTTATTACTATTCAGCGACCATCTTTTACTTAGACACGTCCACTTAAACCACAATGACCCCCTTCTTCGAGTTCACTCTAACCAAATTCGGAAAATCCACTTACTAATGAACACGTCTGCACTCGCTACCTCACACACACATACAGTAGAATTGCTTACCTGTTCCTCATTCATGCTGTTATATTTAAATTGCAACGCGCTAGAAACAACTCCGTTAGGAAGGTGGAAAGCTTTCCTTTATCGCTTTCCCGATAAACCACCTTCCCGTCTGGCAGCCAAAAACCTATCTAGAACGTTATCTGTTATATTACTACTAGGTATCTTCGAGACACGGGGATCTAGTTCCTTTAAATTTAATATTAATTTTAACCGCGCCAGATGTCGATTTCAAATAAAATTGATAATGCGTCGTGGACAACAATATAAACGAGCAACACTAAAATTGCTTCTTTATATATACATATTTGCGCGGAATGATGAATTTACTTCTTGAATATATATATATATATATATATATATATATATATATATATATATATATATTTT